>CM069154.1:21927923-22103771 GCA_035221665.1 Okamejei kenojei | reverse complement strand
AGGGGGTTGAGGGAATGGGAATTGGAGAATGGTAAGAATGTAGAAAGGTTTGAGATTTTGGTTGGGTATAAGTGGGTTTAGGATAGGATTGAGATATGTAGGGATTATTGTAATGGAATTTTATGAGTGGATAAGGTGGTAGGAATAGGTAAATTTGGATGTGATATGTTTGTTGATGAGGGTGATGGAATGATATGTTAGGTTTGTTGGGGATGAAATGTTTTGTGAGGTTTGATGATTGTGGGTAGTAATGTATATAAAAGGACTGATGTAGTGAATTTTTATTGGGATAGACCCAGCACATTAGGCCTTTTCTTTTTACTTTGTGTGTGCTTTCAAAAGCCATATAGCCACCACAGGGACTGCCTTCTGCAGCCCCTAAATCAATTGGATATCATCACAGAGACTTCTTCCAGCCCAAATCCTGGGTCCAGAGTGATCAATTCCCAACTTGGCCCACAGCATATTCATCATATTCAAACCCTCAGGGATTTTTTGGTATTCATCTGGGTAATCCTGACCCTTTGTCATCATTATTTTTGGAGAACTTTCTCCATATGTCCATTTTTAGCACACATAGTTTTTATGTCTGGGAGGTCTTTCAATACAGAGTCATCTGAAACCACGGGCCATCTCAGATTCTTTTTGCATTTTTTTAGTAAAGAACATTTTCCACCGTGTCATAATATTTCTGGAGAATCTGGAACTCACTATCCGGTTACATCAGCGGCCAACGGTATCGGAACCGGGTCCCGCACTAACTTCGCGTCCCGTATTTTTACTTTCACCCAGGGAACATCTTTTTACCCGCGAAAACTTCTTTCCCGATTTCTCCATTTTTCTTTTAATAATTTCAGTGCTCAATCAGCACGTTAACGTGGCTCTAAATTTTCTTTTTAGTTTCGTTTTGCTGGAGCCACCCAGCGTAACCTAAAAAACGCCCCGGTGTGTAACTTCACTTACCTGCGGCCGTTCCGACCGCTGCCAAGGAGCTGCTCCTTACTGCACTCCTCCTCGCGCCGTCAGCGTTGACGTCATGCCGTTGCCAGCGTGAGGCGGGGTCTTCACGTAGTCACTCACTGACTCCGAAGTAATCCTTCCTCGCTGCCTGATCCCATGAGTTCCTCCAGCACTTTGTTTTTTGTGTTCACGGTTCCTGCATCTGCAGTCTCTTGTGACTTCAATAGGTTTGTCAGGCACAATGTCATCTTTACAATTTTTGTCTGCTTTCTCTGATTAAAAAATATCTAACATTTCATGAGTTGTTCTTTTCAGATTTTATAACAATGGATTTTTTAAATATCTTAAATGCAAATTGATGTGTTGAAAAGGATAAGATCAAGAAAAAAAACATCTTTACTGTAGAACTATGTAGAGATTGTAGTAGAAGCGTTTTCTGCTTGATTTTATAAAAATTGTAAATGAACCAAGCATCAAATATTGCTTGGATTGGAAAATGTTCAACAAACCTTAATTAAATTATTGCCTTATTCTCCTTGATAAACAAAATATTAACCCTATTAAATATAGACCAAACAAATGTTTTTGCATCAGGATAGTTTCTAAATACAGTTTTGAATTTCTTTTACAGATGATCACTTTTGAGGTTCAATGACTACCAGAGCAGCAGGGAGTAGTTTTGTTGCGGGTGCAGAGACCTCGAGCTTCACAGCAGTTTTCATGAACTTTCCACCTTGGGATGATCTTTCCCCCTCACGTGGAAAAAATATGCAAGCAAACTGACATGTTCAGGAAAAAAAAAAATCCTGGTGGATTTTTACCTTTGAAGATAAGAAGAAATGCATTTCCTCTGTGAATACATACGAGTATGGATTTAAATCACTTAACCTCTTTTCTGAATAACTACTAAATATTTAGAGGTAATACAAAAAATTGTTGTATATTTTAAATGTTATACTTTAATGTGAAAATTCAATTTCTGGGAATGAAGATGTTTATTTGTGCATCATGTCCACTCGATTTACTGGAAAATACAAGTTCATGCAGTGGTTTATAAAATGCACATTTTTCACAGCACTATCAAACAATGGACCAAGCATTATGATTGAATGGTTAGGGTATGGGCTAAAACATCCCATCACAGGAAACTTTAAAAGGGAATACATTACATTTTGTAATTTGTGAGTCTACCAGAAACCCCCAACTCAGAGGGTTCACCAGTTATCTTTGGGGAATAAAACTGTTACCACAGCCTGCTGTTGCCCACATGCCAGTGTTCACAATTTCACTGCCAGTGCAATTAGCCCAGTTATTTGATTAACCTTTTTTTTAAGAGAGACACGTCATATATTTTTTAAGGGGGGTAGGGGGTGAAAGATACACTTTTGAATTATATTCTAGGTAAGGTTTGGATATAGTTCTATTGCAGCATTTACCTCTATTATTTTTGAACACTACGTTGTATGTACATCTTTCATTATTCCTCCCAGACAAGCAGCAATAAAAGGATTTTGTAGCAAGTAATTGTCATTCTCATTTTGTAATATGTAAGGAAAGCCAAGTTTACCTGCTAAACCTCATCCTACCTTGACTGTCCCCCAGCTTAATGAAGCTGACTCTGACCATGTTGTTTGAGGAGTGTTTTTTTTTGCAGACAAAGGTTCCAGTATGCACAATTAATAAATATACATGTCACATTGACAGAAAACAAAAATGACATTTAACTTTTTAAGAGGCCAGCGTCACAAAACTAAAGCACTGAGTATAATTGCTTTGAAGACTAACCCAGCTTGACCTGGCTGCCCGAGCTGCCAAAGATTTTGAATGTTTACATCTCTTAATGTTGCCAAAAATCGAAACATTAAAATAATTTAACAGAAAATACTTGAACATTGACATTTAATGAATTTAAGAAATGTAAATTACCTGTAACACTCCTTACCTCTCACCTGTGCAGTGGTTTTATTTCTTAATGGGGCATGGGTGTAGCAGGCAGATTTTCTTTTTTAAATGCAGGGAACTTTAGGAAGTTCATCTACCAGCTCGGATCGTCAGCATCAATGGGAAACAACTGATAGTCAATTAAACTTCGGAGTCACGTGAGTGACTACGTGAAGAAGAGCCCGCCTCACGCTGGTAACGGCATGACGTCGACGCTGACGGCAGAAGGTGGAGCTGCAGTAAGGAGCAGCTCCTCGCAGCGGTCGGAACGGCCCGCAAGGTAAGTGAAGTTACATCGGCGCGGGTTTTAGGTTACGCTGGATGTTCCAACAGCGAAACTAAAAATAAAAATTTAGACGTTAACGTGCTGATGAGCACAAGATAAAATTTTAACAAAATGGAGAAATCGGGAAGGAAGGCTTCGCGGGTGAAAAGAGCCTCCCGGGGTGAAAGTAAATATACGGGAAGCGAAGCTAGAGTGGACCCGGTTTCCGATACCGTTGGCCACTGATTTACCCCGATATAGAATTTCCAGATTTCTCCGGAAATTATAACCACGGAGGAAAATGTTCCTAAAAAATGCAAAAAGAAAACTGTGAGGCCCGTGGATTCTGATGATTCTGATTTTGAAAGACCTCCAGATAATAAAACTATGTGGCTAAAATGGAGCATATGGAGAAAGTTCTCCAAACTATTATGAGACAAGGGTCACAGTACCCTCATGAATCCCAGAAAATCCCTGAGGGGTTTCAATATGATGAATATGGCTGTGGGCCAAGTTGGGAATATGATACTCCAGACCCACGATTTGGGCTGGAAGAAGTCTCATGGGATAATATCCCGATGGAATTAGGGCTGCAGAAGGCAGACCCTGCTGAATTTGAAATGTTTTTTGAAAGCACGCCACAAAGTAAAAAGAAAAGGCTTGATCTGCCTAGGATAGCACAAAGTTTTGCTATACCTGAAGGAAGTGGTGAGGATATGGAAGAAAGCCTGGCTACCAATATAAATTATATGGTATCTCACCAGCTTCATAATACTGTGATGAATGAATTATCAGAATTATATAAAGCACCAGGCAATTGTGCCTCATTGGAAGTGCCTACGGTGAATCCGATGGTAATGGGCATCTATGACTCCAAGTATGAGAGCCCAAGAAATGAAATTTCAGAAGGTGCTAAAATTATTTTCGGCTGCCATCACGGCAAAATGGAGAATCTGGAAAATGGACAAGATTCAAAAAGATACTTTGGGTTTAATGTGCAATTCGTTTTATGAGATCAATTGCATGAGGAAAATGGCGATTCGGCCCATATTTCACCCTAGATATGCAAGCCTGTGTCAAGAAAGTGGAGTTCAAGCTCCTGGATATTTGTTTTGGAGAAAAATCTGCCGAAACAACTGAAGCAGTTTTGGATGAAGAAGCTAAATATTTTAGCACTATTAAGCCTTTTGTCTTTGGACAAAGAAAAGGGTTTTCGGCCCGAAAGAGTTTTGATTTTCGTTATAGAGGCAGAAATTTGTCACGAAGTATTATCGTGCTACACAGGCCGCTGCTTCCCTGCATTCGGGAAAGAGGAGACCATCACGCTCCTATGGAGAAGGTATTAAAGACTTCTATCCTTAAAGAAACTGTGGATGAATCTCCAGTTGGAGGGAGATTGCAAAAATTTTATAATGCCTGGCTTAATATTACTTCTGATCGGTTTATATTACAAGCAGTTTCAGGAGCTATTATTATTTTTAAAGAAGGGGTCAATCCTCCTGTACAGAATAAACCTGCTTATGCTTATGTGTTTTCTCCAGAAGAAAGAATGGAGATTGATGTGGAAATTGACAAATTATCCGAAAAAGGGTAATTGAAAAAACTTATGAACATAAGCATCAATTTGTCTCTAATATATTTCGCAGAGATAAGAAAGATGGTGGTTGTAGAATTATTCTAGACCTTACAGATCTAAATAAGTTTGTAGAATACAAACGTTTTAAGATGGAGACATTTAAAACTGCAAAATATTTGATTTCAGCAGGTTCTTATATGGCTAAGATTGATTTAAAAGACGCCTATTATTCTGTACCAATTCATCATCTTTTTCGGAGATACTTAAAGTTTTATTGGCAGGGGCAATTATGGCAGTTCAAAGCTTTACCAAATGGATTAGTTCAGCTCCTAGACTCTTTACAAAACTGTTGAAACCAGTTTTAGCTCAATTAAGAGCACAGAAACACATTGTAATGGCTTATCTGGATGATATTCTGATTGTTAATGATAGTCAAGAGTCAGCTGAGCACTCAATTTTCAGTTTACTAAAGCTTTGTTTAAAGAGCTTGGATTCTTAATTCATCCAATTAAATCCAGCTGCAGCCAGTTCAATCAATTGATTTTCTGGGGTTTGTAATTAACTCAGTAACTATGTTAGTTACGTTGCCAGCAAAGAAGACAAATGATATTTTGCAAATGTGTAATTATCTCATTCACAAACCTTATCCCTCCATCCGAGAAGTGGCAAAAGTCATTGGTACATTAGTGGCAGCTTTTCCGGCAGTGGAATTTGGGCCATTACATTATCAAAATCTTCAAAGGGACAAAGTAAGGGCTCTTAAAGATAAGGCAGGTCACTTTGACAGACCTATGCAATTAACACAAAGGAAGCAGTATTGGAATTGCAATGGTGGGTTGAAAATGTCCCACAAGCTGCTAAGAAGATCATGATTAAACAGCCTGAAATGGGTTTTGCAAACAGATGCTAGTGCTCTCGGATGGGGGGCCACAGATTTATCTACAGTTGTGGAGGTAGATGGAAAACTGAAGAGCAAGTGTTGCTCCAAAAGTATGGTATTAACTATTTGGAGTTATTGGGGGCCTTTTATGGGCTTAAAGCATATTGTTCTGCTAAACAATGTCTGCATGTATTAATACAATTAGACAATAAAACGGCTGTGGTTTACATTAATCACATGGGGGGAGTTAGATCAGTATCATGTGATTGTCTGGTCAATGAGATATGGCAATGGTGTATTGATCGGCAGATATGGATTTCAGCAAGCTATATTCCAGGTAAAGACAATGTGGTAGCAGATGGAAAGGTCCAGGATTTTTAAAGATAATACGGAATGGATGCTTAAGCCAGCAATATTTAAGAATATTGTTAAACGATTTGGCTTGCCAGAAATTGATTTGTTTGCATCCAGCTTAAATCATCAATTGCCTCATTATGTGTCTTGGGAACACGATCCGGACGCAGTTGCAGTAGATGCATTTTCATTACACTGGGGAAAAATGTTCTTTTATATGCTTTTCCACCATTTGCTCTGATCCAGAGATGCTTGAAGAAAATAGAGCAAGATTCAGCTTCCGGATTGTTGGTAGTGCCAAATTGGCCAACTCAACCTTGGTTCCCAGTTATGCTAAATATGATTAGAGAACCATATATGCAGATTCCTAACTGTAGTGATATCTTGACTAATCCAGTAACAAATGAAGGTTACCCATTATATGCATATATGAATTTGTTAATCTGCAGGTTTTGACCAGACCACTACAGGAACTGGGATTGTCGGACCAAACTTTGACAGTTATTGGTGCATCATGGCGACATAGCACACAGAAACAATATATGACACATATTAAGAAAATGGGAAGAATTTTGCACACAGTCAAATATTTCTGATGAATCTGTGAATGTTACTCATGTTTTGGAATTCCTTGCCAATTTGCACTTTGGGCAACATTTAAGTTACAGTGCCATTAACACTGCACGCTGTGCCTTGTCGTCCTATTTAGGACTTATGATTGGTGAGAAGTCAATTGGGTCGCATCCATTAATATCACGATTCATGAAAGGAATTTTTCACATGAATCCGCCAAAACCTAGATATACAGAGATTTGGGATGTGAGCATAGTTCTTGCTCTACTTAGAGAATGGACGCCAATTGAAGGGTTGACATTGGATAGGTTAACATTGAAATTGGTCATGTTAATGGCACTGGTCTCAGCCCAAAGAGTGCAAACTTTACAAATGTTGCGTTTAGACTGTATGCATGTGACTACAGATAACGTTGTATTCTATGTTTACGATCTGATCAAACAAAGTAGACCAGGAGATCTGGAACAAAGGTAACCTTTTCAAGCTTTTCATATTGAGCCTGCTTTGTGTGTGGTTAGACATTTGAACCAATATATTAAAATTACGGACACTTTTCGAGGAAACGAAAAGACATTGCTGCTTACGCACAAAAAGCCACACACAAAAGCTTCAGTTCAAACTATCTCAAAATGGTTGAAACAGGTGTTGGTTTTAGCGGGAGTAGACACTGATGTCTTCAAATCTCAACTCCACCAGGGCGGCAGCTACGTCCGCGGCGAAGGGGCGGGACGTACCTCTCGAGCATATTTTAAAAATCGCAGGGTGGAGTAAAGAAGAAACTTTTTCAAAGTTCTACAACAAACCTGTTCACACTATGACAAGCTTTGGACACGCGGTGTTGGGAGCACTATAATCACCTGCTTTGTTTGCTATTAATTACTATAATCAGTTGTGTAGTCACTGATATCTTTTTGTCACTTATAATCAATTTTTCCCTCAAATATAAGGAGGGTATTATATGGTCTTTCAACCATTAAAAAATTTTAATTGTGAAAAAGATCTAACTTTGTCTGCTTTCTCATGTATGTGTTTACTTAGCCGGACTGTCGTACGGATTAATTCTACGACATAAAAACACAGAAAGCTTTAAAAACTCTTCACGTAGTCACTCACGTGACTCCGAAGTAAAATAGTAAGATTAAACGAGAACTCACCTGTTCGAAGTTTGATCGTTATTTTACGAGGAGTTACGATGAGGGATTACGTGCCCTCCACTCCCACCCTCGTAAAATAAATGATCAAATGGTGGTTCTAAGTCTTTTTATGGGCCTTACTATGTTACTCCGGCTTTGGTGTTCTGTGTTTTTCATGCCGTTGCTTTGAAGTATGCCGTTACCAGCGTGAGGCGGGCTCTTCTTCACGTAATCCCTCATCGTAACTCCTCGTAAAATAACGATCAAACTTCGAACAGGTGAGTTCTCGTTTAATCTTACTATTTTACTTCGGAGTCACGTGAGTGACTACGTGAAGAAGAGCCCGCCTCACGCTGGTAACGGCATGACGTCGACGCTGACGGCGGAAGGTGGAGCTGCAGTAAGGAGCAGCTCCTCGCAGCGGTCGGATCGGGCCCCGCAGGTAAGAACAGTAAAGTTGGGATTTCTTAGCGGGCGCTGGGTAGGTCCAGCAGTATAGGAGATATATTAAATCAGGTCAGAGTCATATTAGTGCTGGATAAGCACAGATGATGAAGTAAACTTATATTCGCGGGTTAAATGCTTCCTGGGGTGAAAAATAAATATACGGGAAAGCTAGTACGGAGCCGGTTCCGATACCGGTGGCCGCAGATATACCCGTTACGAATTAGTTTACAAAATGATAACCACGGAGAGAAATGCTCCCGAATATGGAAAATGGAAAATAAAATAAAATAAAAAATCTGAGAGGCCAGTGGTTCTGATGACTCTGACATTGAAAAGTCCTCCAGATAAGTAAACTATGTGGAACTGATTATGGAGCATATGGAGAAAGTTCTCCAAATAATTATGAGACTAGGGTCAAAGTACCCTGAAGGTTCCTAAGATTAGCCCTGAGGGGTTTAATTATTCTGAATATGGCCATGGGCCTAATTGGAAGTTGGAACTCCAGGACCCAGGATTTGGGCCGGAAGAAGTCTCATGGGATGAAATCCCAATTGATTTAGGGCTGCAGAAGGCAGACCCTGTTGATGGTGATTTGCATTTTGAAAGCACACCACAAAATAAAAATAAAAATAAAATGAAAAAATATGAAAAGAGGCCAAAGATGCCTGGAATAGCAAAAGGTTTTGCTATATATGAAGGAAGTGGTGAGGCTATGGAAGAAATCCTAGCTGCCAGCATATATATATATGGTATCTCACCAACTTCATGATTCTGTGATGATTGAAATATTAAAATTGCACAGCACAGGAAATTGTGCCTCATTGGAAGAGCCTACGGTTTATCCGTTAATATGGGCATCCATGACTCCAAATATGAGAGCGTCAAATAGTGAGGTTTTTAAAATCCTCACAAATTATTCTGCTGCTATTATGGCTTTTGGGCAGATGAAAGGAAAACATAAAAATAAAGACGCTATTGTGCAATTCTTTCTATGAAATTTTATACAATATAAATGGCTATTTGGCCCATTTTTCACCCAAGGTTGCATACCTGTGTTGAGCAAGTGGTGTTTAAGCTCTTGGTTATCTGTTTGGAGTAATCTGCCTAACTTATTGAAATTGGATGAAAAGCTAAATATTTTAGCTGCATGAAACCTTCGTCTTTGGACGAAAAGGTATTTTTCGCCCAGAAGGGGATTTGATATTGGAAATAGAGGCAGAAATATGTCAAGGAAGTTTTATTGTATTGCACAACCAAATACTTACCCAAATTCAGGGATAAGGAGACCACCACGCTCATATGCAGAGGAATTAAAGACTTGTTCTCTGCTTAAAGAAACTGCGGATTAATCTCCAGTTAGAGGGAGATTACAAAAAGTTTATTAAGACTGGCTTACTATTATTTTTGATCAGTATATTACGAGCAGTTTCATTAACTACTATTACTTTTAAATAAAAGAGGTTAATCCTCCTGTACAGAATAAACCTGCTTATGTTTTCGTGTTTTCTGCAATTGAAAAAGCAGAGATTTATGTTCACATTACCTAATTATCTGGAAAAGAGGTAATGGAAAAGATTTTGAACACGAGCATAAATTTGTCTTTAATGTTAGAAGGCATTACAGATGATGGTTGCAGAAGTATTCTGGACCTTACAGGTCTAAATAAGTTTGTAGAATACAAACATGTTCAAATGGAGTCATTGAATACTGCAAAATATTTAATTCAGCAGGTTGTTATATGGCTAAGATTGATGAAAAGACGCCTATTATTCTGTACCTATGCATCAGGTTTCGATGGTACTTAAATTTTAATTGGTTGTGACAATTATGGCAGTTAAGCTTTGCCAAATGGACTGAGTTCAGCTTTTTACTCTTTACGAAACTGTTTGAAACCAGTTTAGCCCAATTAGTGCACATCATTATGGCTTATCTCAATGACATTCTGGTCATTAGTGATTATCAGGAGTCAGCTGAGGACTCAGTTTCAGTTACTAAAGCTTTGTGGTAAGCTAAGGTTCTTAATTCATCTAATTAAGCCCAGCTGCAGCCAGCACAAACAATTTACTTTTGGGGTTTGTAATTAACTCAGTGACTATGTTAATACCTTTACCAATAGATAAAGTCGATGATATTTTGGTAACTTGTCATTATCTCATTCAAAACCTTATCCTTCCATCCGAGAAATGGTGACAACCATTGGTGAACTGCTAGCAGCATTTCCTGCAGTAGAATTTGGTTCATTACATTTATTGATATCTTCGAAGGTACAAGATACAAGCTCTCAAAGAGAAGGCAGGCCATTTGACAGGCCTATGTAATTAACAAAAGAAGCTGTATTGGAATTTACAATGGTGGGTTAAAAAAGGAAAATGTCCCACAAGCTGCTAATAAATATTATGATTAAACAGCCTGAAATGGTTTTACATACAGATGCTAGTGCTCTCGGATGGGGGGCCACAGATTTATCCTCCAGTTGTGGAGGTAGATGGAAAACTGAAGAACAAGTGTTTCTCCAAGAGTATGGTATTAACTATTTGGAGTTATTGGGGGCCTTTTATGGGCCTAAAGCATATTGTTGTGCTAAACAAGGTCTGCATGTGTTAATACAATTACACAATAAAACAGCTGTGGTTTACATTAATCACATGGGGAGAATTGGATCAGTATCATGTGATTGTCTGGTCAATGAGATATGGCAATGGTGTATTGGTCGGCAGATATGGATTGCAGTAAGTTATCCTCCAGGTAAAGACAATGTGGTAGCAGATGAAAGGTCCAGGATTTTTAAAGATAATACGGAATGGATGTTTAAGCCAGCAATATTTAAGAATATTGTTCGACGATTTGGGTTGCCAGAAATTGATTTGTTTGCATCCAGGCTTAATCATCACTTGCCTCATTATGTGTCTTGGGAACACGATCCGGACGCAGTTGCAGTAGATGCATTTTTATTACACTGGGGAAAAATGTTCTTTTATGCTTTTCCACCATTTGCTCTGATCCAGAGATGCTTGAAGAAAATAGAGCAAGATTCAGCTTCCGGATTGTTGGTAGTGCCAAATTGGCCAACTCAACCTTGGTTTCCCAGTTATGCTGAATATGATTAAAGAACCGTATATGCAGATTCTTAACTGTAGTGATATCTTGACTAATCCAGTAACAAATGAAGATTACCCATTATATGCATATATGAATTTGTTAATCTGCAGGTTTTGACCAGACCACTACAGGAACTGGGATTGTCGGACCAAACTTGACAGTTATTGGCGCATCATGGCGAGATAGCACACAGAAACAATATATGACACATATTAAGAAATGGGAAGAATTTTTGCACACAGTCAAAATATTTCTGATGATTATGTGAATGTTACTCATGTTTTGGAATTCCTTGCCAATTTGCGCTTTGGCCAACATTTAAGTTACAGTGCCATTAACACTGCACGCAGTGCCTTGTCGTCCTATTTAGGACTTATGACTGGTGAGAAATCAATTGGGTCACATCCATTAATATCACGATTCATGAAAGGAATTTTTCACATGAATCCGCCAAAACCTAGATATACAGAGATTTGGGATGTGAGCATAGTACTTGCTCTACTTAGAGAATGGACGCCAATTGAAGGGTTGTCATTGGATAGGTTAACATTGAAATTGGTCATGTTAATGTCACTGGTCTCAGCCCAAAGAGTGCAAACTTTACAAATGTTGCGTTTAGACTGTATGCATGTGACTACAGATAACGTTGTATTCTATGTTTACGATCTGATCAAACAAAGTAGACCAGGGAGATCTGGAACAAAGGTAACCTTTCAAGCTTTTCATATTGAGCTTGCTTTGTGTGTGGTTAGACATTTGAACCAATGTATTAAAGTGACGGACACTTTTCGAGGAAACGAAAAGACATTGCTGCTTACGCACAAAAAGCCACACACAAAAGCTTCAGTTCAAACTATCTCAAAATGGTTGAAACAGGTGTTGGTTTTAGCGGGAGTAGACACTGATGTCTTCAAATCTCACTCCACCAGGGCGGCAGCTACGTCCGCGGCGAAGGGGCGGGACGTACCTCTCGAGCATATTTTTAAAAATCGCAGGGTGGAGTAAAGAAGAAACTTTTTCAAAGTTCTACAACAAACCTGTTCACACTATGACAAGCTTTGGACACGCGGTGTTGGGAGCACTATAATCACCTGCTTTGTTTGCTATTAATTGCTATAAATCAGTTGTGTAGTCACTGATATCTTTTGTCACTTGTAATCATTTTTCCCTCAAATATAAGGAGGGTATTATATGGTCTTTCAGCCATTAAAAAACTTAATTGTGAAAAGATCTAACATTTGTGTGCTTTCTCATGTATGTGTTTACTTAGCCGGACTGTCGTACGGATTAATTCTACGACATAAAAAAACACAGAAAGCTTTAAAACTCTTCACGTAGTCACTCACGTGACTCCGAAGTAAAATAGTAAGATTAAACGAGAACTCACCTGTTCGAAGTTTGATCGTTATTTTACGAGGAGTTACGATGAGGGATTACGTGCCCTCCACTCCCACCCTCGTAAAAATAAATGATCAAATGGTGGTTCTAAGTCTTTTTATGAGCCTTACTATGTTACTCCGGCTTTGGTGTTCTGTGTTTTTCATGCCGTTGCTTTGAAGTATGCCGTTACCAGCGTGAGGCGGGCTCTTCTTCACGTAATCCCTCATCGTAACTCCTCGTAAAATAACGATCAAACTTCGAACAGGTGAGTTCTCGTTTAATCTTAGTCTATTAAACATGGAACTCCACATCCATGCACAATTACACTGAAGTCCTGAACATTCTCACAGTATGAGTTGGTTGTTACCTGTGGAACCACTGGCTATTTTAGGACATTATTTAAAAAAAATCCTTAGTGCTTACTAATTGGCCACATAAAGATAAGGGTAATAGTTTTCTTGTGATAGGAATTAACCATTTTCACTGTTCCAGATCATTAGAATACCTCCTGTTGGAAACTGCTTGGAGACATGAGACAATCTTTTCACATATCTTTATGCTAAAAAAATGATAAAATTATTATTTTGGAAATTATACCAATATGAAATTAATGGAACCAGAAATTATACTAGTCTAACAAGTTTCTAATCAAGAAGTAAAATATCCTTGGGAAAATAAAGTGGCAAAACTAATTTCAGGTTACTCAACCCGTTTCAACTACATTTATTTAAAAACCTACAATATATACATTAAGGAATTCACTGTACAATTCACTTTGAGAAAGCATTTCATTTTCAAACTTTTTGGTGAAGACATCAATGGAAAACAAAGTCACCAAATTTCCTTCAGATAAAATAGTGGAAGCTTTTGCTTTCAATCAAAATAATCTATACAATATGAACAAACATCATATTAACAGGAAAAAAATGAGCAGCATTCTTTAAATAAAACATCCTGGATTTCCTACTCACTTTTAGAGCTATGTTAACCAACTGTAAAAAGAAAGAAAAACCATGTACAGCACATTTTCTCTCAAGACAAATTAACAATGATATCAAAATATCTACAAACAGCTGTCTTGTAAAAAAAAATGTTCAAGTACGCATTGGTCTGAGAACCACTCCACTATACCTGGAGCGTGAAAGGCCGTGTGGCTAAAGGCAAGTATCTCCCCCACATACGTGGGACCTGGTTACAGTTTATCGACTTAAATGTGTACAGCCATCAGTTCAGTTTGTGGTCTCACAACCGATACTCAACTAATGGCAATGATGCTTCCCAAAGGCAAACTCGAAGGATATGCATACTTCAATTAACGTCCACACAAATATTAAAACGGGTGGATTAGACATTAATAAATCTAAATTTAACAAACAATGAATATCTGGTTCGTAGTGTGGAGATTTGGAATGCAGAAAATGTTTAATATAAAGTATGACGGCCAGTATTTTTATTCTTCTGGACATTAATTTCTAAATAGTGAAGTAATTATGGTTTTAGTAAGAAAAATACACACTTCCTGATACCTTATATCAGATGAAAAATGACACAACGTGCAGGAATAACTCAACAGGTCAGTCAGCATTTATGGAGCATTTGGATATCAATTTTCCCCAGAGATGCTGCCTGACCCGCTCAGTTACTCCAGCACCTTGTGTCCTATTGTGTAAACCAGCACATGCAGTTCCATCTTTCTACCCTTATTTCTGACATCTGATAGAATAAAAAACGGCAAGCTAAACGTTCACGTAATTTTGTAGTAATAAAATATGTTGTCTGTATCTCAAAACTTGCAGCGTTAAACTGAAAATGGCCATGGCTATATACTCCAGTGTGTTCCCTTGTTGCATGTCTCGTTACTGGCGGGAGTCAAAACAATTGTGATCGAGGTTACCTTAGGGAATCTTCAAACACAAACCTTACTTTTAAAAACAGTAGTTGCAATATATTCCCTGAAGCTTCAAGTCTTCCATCCTTTTTACACATTATTTGGGAGCACAAAGTTCTGAAGCTCTCACTTCTTAGAATTTTAGTTGTCCTGAGTGCTCTTAAATATGTTCGGGTGCCTTTTGAAAATGTTTTTAACCTGTGCTCCTAGCACCCACTATGTCCATAGCACAATGCACGAAACAGATCAATGCCCAACATAATTTGGCACCAATGATATCCAGCAGTTACAGTTTCCAGGACGCACTCTCCACATGACAGCGGTTTCTTCACATTTAAGTGTTCGTTTATTTGCAGCTCTGTACCCTGGACAAGGCTGCAGCAAGTCCCCTGTGCTGCCTGAAGTGAGCAAAGTGACATCCCTGTGGATTTAGCAGTTCATAATGTCCCGTGCTGGATTGAGATGTCATATCGAAGTCTCATCACTGCTACTGAGTGAAAAGGATAAAAGGAAAAAAAAATGCATGACCATGATTACATGTTGAGATTGGTAATGATGGAAATCAACTGTGCATTTCATTATTAGAAGTATATGGTTGATAGTGAGATACATTATGATAGTGAGATTAATTATGTAAATGTTTCAATGGAGAAAATTAAAAAACAGAAATCTAGGTTTGATGAGGAGAGAAAAGATTTAGAAATTAGTTTGTTTCACAAATGGAGATACATACACCTGAATTTTAATTTATAATAACAAATTGATCTAATATTGTCAAAATTCAAATACTGAAAGTATTTTGAGTTTTGTTTATTGTCACGTGCAGTGAAAAGCTTTTTGTTGTGTGCTAACCAGTCAGCGGAAAGACAAAACATGATTACAATCGTGCCATCCAAAGTGTACAAATACATGATAAAGGGAATTTGCTGTCGGAGTAGAGATTTAAAAGAGTGGAGCGATTGTAATGTCTGATTGCAGATCCACCTGTGACTAGCACACAAAGATTCGCCTGGCTTGGGCACCTTATTAAAATAAGACACATTAATTTCTTATCTACTCCTTTAGGTCCTCCACTGATGATGTTTCATGCCGATTTTTTCCCTGCCCTGAAATATAAACCAAGTGTATCCCCAAATCCAAATTGTAATCCAACCTTGTATCTTAACATTGGTTATGTCAAATATGAACGTTTAGTCCCAGGAAATAACCTTTGCAAGCTTCCAGACATCAACAGAGGGGAAGAAGCTGTTCTTGAACCCAGTGTATTATCAGCTTTGATATGGCAACAGCTCCACCCATGATCACAAGACATTGCAGGGAACTGTGAATATATCCCAGTCCTTCATGTATACCAGCCTACTAACCACCCCCCCCCCCCCCCCCCCCCCCCCCCCCCCCCTCCATTGACTCCATCTACACTTTGGGAAAGCTACCAAACTATTCAAACAGTTACTCCTTCCTCTCTCTCCTCAGACATACTCACTCAGAGCCTGATGAATCTTCATCCACCGTGCCTGTTTTAATGCTCATGGGTATGGGCATGACCCCATTTATCT
The DNA here is from genome assembly GCA_035221665.1 of Okamejei kenojei. Taxonomy (NCBI): domain Eukaryota; kingdom Metazoa; phylum Chordata; class Chondrichthyes; order Rajiformes; family Rajidae; genus Okamejei; species Okamejei kenojei. The sequence continues at coordinate 22,087,719 of CM069154.1, read as the reverse complement.
GCTCGCCCTTCGCTTGCCTCAGTTTTGTCACCCCGCCCGATCGGCTCCCTTCACTCGATCCAACTGAAGAAGCACGAGAGCAGACGGAGGCAGATATATGATTGGAAAGTTCGTTGTGTATTCGATTAATACTGTTCCTCTCCGAGAAAAGTGGTAACCCTTTATTTTTCAGAATTCCTGTATGTTTCAATGGAAGACAAAACATTCTGTGATTGACTGCAAACGATGTCTTATTTTCCAGATATCGCTGCAAATATTTGTATAATGCTGAAATTAGGCAGATTGATGATGGAACGGTGAGCAAAGCACAAAGTGCGTTAGGAAAAAAGGACACAAAGTGCTAGAGTAGGTGAGGCGGCATCTCTGGAGAACATGGATAGGCAACATTTTGGTTGGCCCCCTTCAGGTTGATTGTGGTAGGGAGGAGACAAAGCCTGGCAAGTGATTAACACAAGGAACTAGATGCTGGTTTACAAAAAAAACTGAGGGACATTTTTTTCACACACAGGGTGGTGGGTATGTAACAATGAGGTGGTTGAGATATATAACAAAATCTAAATGCTATTTGGACAGGTAGATGGATTGACACAAGGAGTGCAGGTGCTGTTTTACAAAATAAGGCAAAGTGCTGGAGTATCTCAAGCAGCATCTCTAGACAACGTGGTTAGATGGCTAGAAAACAAGCGATAGATGGATAGACACAAGGAACTGCCGATGCTATTTTACAAATAAAAACTGCTGGAGTAACTAAGGAACTCTGGGTGAAATCGTGTCAGTTGCAAAATGGATTCTTCCATGTCATTGCGCTGAGGAGTGATCTTATAGAGGTGCATAAAATCATGCGGGAATAGTTAGGGTGAATGTACAGTCTTTTACCCAGAGGAGGGAATCAAGAATGACATAGATTTAAGTGATATTCAATAGGAAACGGAGGGGCAAGTTTTTCACACGCCAGATGGTGGATATACACAATGAGCTGCCAGAGGACATAGTTGAGCCAGGTACTATAAAAGCATTTAAAGACATTTGGACATGTATATGGATAGTAAAGGTTCAGAGGAATATGCGCCAAATGTGGGCAAAGAGACTAATTTGGATGGGGCATCTTGGTCAGCATGGACGAGTTGGGCCAAAAGCCTGTTTCCATGCTGTATGATTCTAATCTTCGATTAATGCCAGCACCGTGAAATATAGAATTGAATTCCAAGTCACATGTTTATAGGAAAGCCAAGTGCATAGAGAGTCATGTAGCACAGAAAAGGCTTTATGTGCGTTTATGTATGGATATATATGTATGTGTGTACACGTGTGTGTATGTATATATTATACAATATGTATATATTGAACAGCTTCCAGAAATACAAGGGGGGCGAGGATCTAGTGGGTGGGAGGAACTGAAGGGAATGCACATTAGTCAGGAAATGGTGTTAGGTCCCACACAAGAGATTAGTGTGCAGAATTAGAGCACATGGTATTGGGTGGGTAGCGTATTGACATGGATAGAGAACTGGTTGGCAGACAGGAAGCGAAGAGTAGGAATTAAAGGGTCCTTTTCAGAATGGCAGGCAGTGAACTAGTGGGGTGCCGCAAGACTCGGTGCTGGGACCCCAGTTATTTACAATATATATTAACGATTTAGACGAGGGAAGAAAGCTAATGGCATGTTGGCCTTCATTGTGAGAGGATTTGGGTTTAGGAGCAAGGAGGTCCTATTGCAGTTGTACAGGGCCCTGGTGAGACCGCACCTGGAGTATTGTGTGCATTAATTGTCTTAATTTGAGGAAGGACATTATTGCTATTGAGGGAGTGCAGCGTAGGTTCACCGGGTTAATTCCAGTGATTCCGGGACTGACATATGATGAAAGAATGGGTCGACTGGGCTTGTATTCACTGGAATTTAGAAGGATGGGGGGGATCTTATAGAAACATAAAATTCTTAAAGGATTGGACAGGCTAGATGCAGGAAAAATGTTCCCCATGTTTAGGGGAGTCGGAACCAGGGATCTCAGTTGGGTAGGCCATTTAGGATTGAGATGAGGAAAAACATTTTCACCCAGAGTTGTGAATCTGTGGAATTCTCTGCCACATAAGGTAGTGGAGGCTAATTCACTGGATGTTTTCAAGAGGAAGGAGATTATTGCCATAGAGGGAGTGCAGAGAAGGTTCACCAGACTGATTCCTGGGATGTCAGGACTGTCTTATGAAGAAAGACTGGATAGACTCGGTTTATACTCTCTGGAATTTAGGAGATTGAGAGGGGATCTTATAGAAACTTACAAAATTCTTAAGGGGTTGGACAGGCTAGATGCAGGAAGATTGTTCCCGATGTTGGGGAAGTCCAGGACAAGGGGTCACAGCTTAAGGATAAGGGGGAAATCCTTTAAGACCGAGATGAGAAAGACTTTTTTCACACAGAGAGTGGTGAGTCTCTGGAACTCTCTGCCACAGAGGGTAGCTGAGGCCAGTTCATTGGCTATATTTAAGAGTGAGTTGGATGTGGCCCTTGTGGCTAAGGGGATCAGAGGGTATGGAGAGAAGGCAGGTACGGGATACTGAGTTGGATGATCAGCCATGATCATATTGAATGGCGGTGCAGGCTCGAAGGGCTGAATGGCCTACTCCTGCACCTAATTTCTATGTTTCCAAGAGAGTTAGATTTAGCTCTTAGGGCTAAAGGAATCAAGGGATATGGGAAAAAAGCAAGAACAGGGTACTAATTTTAGATGATCAGCCATGATCATATTGAATGGCAGTGCTGGCTTGAAGGGCCGAATGGCCGACTCGTGCACCTATTTTTCGATGTTTTAATTTATTATATTGCTTACAATACTATGTTTACATATTCTATTGTGCTGAATAATTTAATTGTTCTATGTGGGATTTATGACAATAAAGCACTCTTGACTCTTGCCCATGTCGACTAACTTGCCCCATCTACACTAGCCCCACCTGCACCAAGGGTGATGAAGTGCTTTTGATCAATGGTTACCTCTCTGAGGCTGTGTAGTAGGGTTTGCCAATGACGTTAGGACGTTTTCTTTGTACAGATTGTCTCCGTTTTCCTTTGGCCTTTCATCCACGTGGTTGAGCTCTTGGTGAAGCTCGATGTTAGCCATCGTCTCCACCTTCAGGTTCCCCGATCCACTGTGCTCTTCACTTTGACTGGCCGTCATCATAAACTCCCCGGGCCAGCGCGGTATGTCGTGCGCAGGTATGTTTTCCACTGGAAAAATACAAGTTTGTTTAAAAACGGACCCACAGCACAGCACAGCAGCGCAGCAGGTAGAGTTTCTGACCCCCAGCGTCGGAGACTCGCGATCGATCCTGAACTGAGGTGCTGTCTGTGGAGTTTGCGGGTTTTCCCTGTGACCACATGGGTTTTCTCTGGGTGCTCCAGTTTCCTTCCACATCCCAAGGACATGTGAATATGTTGGTTAATTGGCCTCTAAATTGTCCCTAGTGTGTAGGAAGTGGATGAGAAAGTGTGACAACATAGAAGTTTGTGTGAACGGGTGATCGTGGGTTAGTGTGGGCTCGGTGGGATGAAGGGCCTGCTACCTTGCTGTATCTCTAAACTAAAGGAAACTAAAACGGCTTTACATTCACCTTTGGGAGTACTGTGGTTCGGATGATGTTCATTATTTTGGGAGATAATATTCTCCCAGCCTGGCTCCCCTCGATACGCCTCATCGTCCTCACTGTCAGAAGAATGAGTGGATGCGTAAGATCCACTTTGGTCATCTTCCAGAGAAAGATCGCTGTCAGAATCCGAATCATGATCTGTTGTGAAAGAACAAACAATATTCCCATTAACATCCACTTTGCAATGAATCGAAGCATCAGTTTCAATGGAGGATTATGCTGCAGAATTATAAGCATGTATGTGGTCTGAATAGATCTCACTGTGTCTCTATCAATCCACACAACTGGTTGGACAACAGTCTAGGGACTTAATGTAACATTTTTACACATATGAAGAAGCTCCATTGAACTAATGGCATGCTTGAAGTGCAGTGCCTGTTATCAGCAGCAGAATGGCCCAGCCCCGGGTTCGATCCTGACTACAGGTGCTGTCTATATGGAGTTTGTACTGTCTGTGTGGAGTTTCCACATCCTCCCTGTGACTGTGTGGGTTTCCTCCGGGTGCTCCGGTTTCCTCCCACATTCCAAAGACGTGTGGGTTTGTAGGTTAATCAGCTTCTGTAAATTGTCCATAATGTGTAGGATAGAACTAGCCTAAAGTGGGTGATTGTTGGTCAGCGTGGACTGTGGGCTGAAAGGTCTGTTTCCACACTGTATCTCTAAGCTCTTATACACTACCAATACTCAGGTATTCGCTTTTTGCTCTAAGATAATTAAGTCGACTAACACGTTCAGCATGTGGTGTTAAGTGCCCAATCAGCAAGAATTTTTTTTTTCCTGTTAGAAAAGATGAGAAAGTATAACGTCTTGCCGTGAAGATGTATCAACAACTCTTCAGCTATGTTCTGAATTAGTACATCATATACTGAATCGTAAAAACTCTTTAATTGCCCAGATTCCATTCCAGCTGAGGAATGGATGAGGCGGGAATCTCATTGACACCATGTCCTAGAGTTTGACTTGATTGCAATTATGTGTAGTATTATCTGATCTGTTTTGGGGAAAGCATGCAAAACAATGCTTCTTAATGTACCTCGATCCACATGATACCAATAAACCTGAACATAAACCTTTCCTATCCATAATTCATGAAGATGAGCAAAATAAATAATTTCATCAATCCCTTCCCTCCCCCCAAATTAAAATTACCAGAGATTTTGAAAATATGATCTCATTCCCAGTGTCAAGCATGTTCGATTGTATTCCAGTTCAAGGCAGACACTTGCTTCAAGAATGGGGTGCTAATAATAATTAAAAAGCTTGCTATAACAGGACTTTGTGTTTTGATGCTTTGATTCAATTTTAATTCTACCGAAAGATTTACCAAACTGCTGGATGAATACGGACGCAGGTCTTAAACTGTGCAGTGAAGGACATACAGGACGACAGATCTGAGCTCTTACCATCCGGGTTTGCCTTAATCTCATGGAATAATGATGTGGCGTGGTCAGTGAGAGCAATGTGGGCTTGACTTGAACCACTGTTATTCAAGGCTGCTTCTTCCCTGAAGGAAATAGATTGACATGTTAAGTACATGGTACATTAGCGCCTTAACATCAAACTTGGTCAATTCCGTGCAACGTAGTCAGAAATAAAACTTTTATAAAATTCAGTCATACGATCAGGCAATAAATGGCCAATTACAATTGAGAGCAGCTTGGAAAACATCTGCTTATCTCTGTTATTTTTACAGTGGACATTTCAGGCATGATTTAGTGACCGGTTTCCAGCGGCGGCAGAGAATTATAACAATTAGTTAGAAAGTTAATTTTAGCACTGCCATTGTGTGGCGTGAGTAGCAGTCCATCACAGGTATCGACCTCCCCACCGTCGAAGGGATCTACAGGAGACTCTGCCTCAAAATGGCAGCCAATATCATCAGGGCCACACACCATCCTGGCCACTCTCTCATTTCACTCCTGCCATCGGGAAGAAGATACAGGAGGCTGGAAAGCCGTGACCTCCAGGTTCGAGAACAGCTTCTTCCCAACAACCATCAGGCTCTTGAACACCGCACAATACTAACCTCAGCAACTGTGATCTTCAGTGGACTGCGTTTTTGGTTTTGCACTATATTACGAGTATTATGGCTATGAATTGTATGATTAATTATGGCATATTTATTTGTATGATATTGCATTAAGAATTTCTTGCAATTAATAATGTAATCTTTCCACTGATGTTACATATACCAAATAACTGATCTTGACTAAAGTCTGAAGAAGGTTCCCTAAGCAAAGCGTCACCAATCTATGTTCTCCAGAAGTGCTGTCCGACCTGCTGATTTACTCCAGCACTTTGTATCTATCTTTGGCATAAACCAGCATTTGCAGTTCTTTGTTTCTACTGCTCGATAGGTTCTTGATTAGGAAGGGTGTCAAAGCTTACGGGGAGAAGGCAAGAGAATGAGGCAGAGAGGGAAAAATAAATTAGCGATGATTGAATCGAGTAGACTCGATGGGCCGAATGGCGTAATTCTGCTACTATGTTTTATGGTCTAATGATCTTATTATTTTATAAATTATAAATAAAGACAAAAATTTAATAGGCATTGTGTTTATGGGCCTCGTGTACAGCTGCAAGTAAGAATGTCTTTATTCTGTTGCCAGTACAGTTGATAATTAAACTATTTTGACTTGACACGTGTCTAAAAGGGATTCTCTGGCAAAAGGGTTAAAATGTGGTTTTCCTTGCCATCTGGAATTATATTTTCTCGGAGTGCAAGCTATTTCTGGAGATTCGTTCCAACTGCCGGTAAGTGTTTTTTTTTTTTTAAATCGCGGACTATTTCAGCGCTACAGTAAAATAAAAGTTAGCTCCTAATGCCGTGAACGGCAACAATGGGGATGGATTTTACGTAGGGGACAGGTAAGTGAAAGCTGTTTATTTCTACATATAAACCTGCTTGTTTAAATGACCTTAATCAATATTTCATGTTGCAAAACGGTGATTTATTCCCCATATGAACCGGCAGTGTTTTTCCTGCCGATATTGGGTTTAAATTCACCGCAACCGCAACGTTACAATCCATCACGTTCCAGAAAAACCCACTCGCAAGCTGTTTAAAATGCCCATTAATTTACGGCATTACACACTAAATTCCTTCAATTTGGCCTGTATATTCACAACAATGAGATTTAAAAATCATGTTATATTGTGAATTCTTGTGTGAATGTTATTTGGACATTTAGGCTTTAAAAGAAATGTTATTTTATTCTTAAGAAATGGATAGATGTTTAGATCTAGTAATTGAATTTTGTAATTAGCTACAATTAGGTAACTAACTAATTATATGCTTTAATTTCATGTCATCCAAGTAAGATTGTTTCATATTAGTTTCAGAATGCTTCAATCTATAATAACTGAAAATTTCTTTCAGTTCTCTTAATTGTTAAGAAAGTTATGGGCTTTTGACTGTCCTCGATCACAACTTTAGAAGAGCAATAGGAAACGAGTTGCTAATTTCCGAGTATGAAAATGGCCATAACATTTTTAATACTGAAGATATGAAAGTGAATTAGGTGTCAAATTAAACTTCTTTTTATGCTTTATCTGATGGGATAAATTGCAGACTTGATTTTTAAAATCTCAAAATTTTGTAACATTGCTACTCTCTGCAGCTGCAGCTCTGGAAGTCCAGCCTGGCTGGAGCGGACAGATACGTTCCCCCGGCCGACTTCCGAAGCCGGTCTATCGGCCCCTCGGTGGTCTAGGTGGACTGTTCCGGTACCGTTGGACTCCTCTCGGAGGCCGTGACCTCTGTGGGTCTGGCAAAATGGATAATCTATAAAGCCTTTGAAACTAAGGATGCCGGAAATTCAGTGGTGGACCTGTATATAATAAACAAAAATGTACCACATATTGTGTTCACGGCCCTGTAAAGCTGCTCAAGTAAGAATTTCATTGCCCATACAGATGACAATAAAACACTTGACAGGGCTTTAAATCGAAAGGGTAACATGACAGCAGAGAGCGTGTACCTCATAGCACTGTATTACCTGAGAACAAATGCTATGTAGCTGCTGTGGCTTTTCCCCGACCTTGACGCATTGCTCACTGACCCAGTGGAGTCACCAAAGGCTGATCGATACGTCCGCCCGTCAATGTAGGTGTTATTACACAATGACTGCTTGAAACCAAAGAGACAATTAGCCATTAAGTAGAATTTCTAAACCAAAATAATTTAAACAATAGAGTCCGTTCTCATAGCGGTGGAGATCCAGGTTCGATCCTGACCTCGGGTGCTGCCTGTATGGAGTTTGCACGTCCTCCCTGTGACCATGTGGGGTTCCTCCAGGTTCTTCCCCCTATGCGGGTTTGTAGGATAATTGGCCCTCTGGCAATTGCCTTTAGTGTGTAGGGATGAGAAAGTGGGATAACATAGAACTATTATGTTAACTAGGGTGACCGATGGCCAGCGTGGATTTGATGGGCTGAAGGGCCTGTTTGCACCCTGTATCTCTAATCTCTATAGTCAACGCTACACCCATGTGCCAGCGTTTGGCGTATCGGCACCTCCAAAAAGATAAACGTTATTATTTTGTTTTCCTGCCACATGGCATGTATGGTTATTAATCACGTGTAGGTTTTGTCCACAAAATAAGCGCGGCTTCTAAGCATAACATACATAGCACCTGAAAAGATTCTAAAAGTTGACAATCTCGAGGCAATATGCAAATTTCCTGATGTATTATTTTGCAATACATCATCTGTTAGACATTAAATGGTGAGGGAAGAAACATTATGACTTAGGAGGTAAATTTTATAGGAAATCTTGAAATGAAAAAAAACACTCATTACTTCAGAAAAAAACATGAAAAAGTAAGTTGTGATAACAACAGCCTCTTAAGCAACTGATGATCACATAGATTCCTCAGATTTCAATTTTGGAATCTGGAGCTACAAGAATCCGTTACGTTTGTAGCATCATCCCATCTCCGACTCTAAACTTTAGAGATACAGTGTGGAAACAGGCCCACCGTGTCCGCACCACCCTATACATGAGCACTATCCAGCACATTCGAGACAATTTCCAATTTTACCAAAGCTAATTAACCTACAATCCTGTGGGAGGAAACCGGAGCACCCGGAGAAAACCCACGTGGTCACAGGGAGAACGTACAAACTCCGTGCAGACAATATCCATAATCGGGATCGAACCAGGGTCTCTGGCGCTGTAAGGCAGCAACTCTACCACTGCACCACTGTGCTGCCCGACTACGCAACTTGAATTTGTGTTCTAGGAATAAACATCTTTTGCAGGAGAAAGTAAGGTTTATTAGATCTAAGTTTTGTATCTTAACATTTCAGTAACCAGGAAGTTACTACATTAAGAGAACATCAAGAAGAAAATGCTACTAACTGATGCAAGTGTTGATTTCGTTGTGACCACAGTATCATTAGAGTTCTTCTTACTGAATACATTCTTAAAGGCTTTCCTTACTTCCTTGTTGAGGATACAACGGAAGATGAAGATGAATGGACCCTGCAAGCAAGAAAAGTATTAGTACAAAGGTGCTACTGCCCACTAATTCAGAAATGACAGTCAGTGGAAGGCACAGGAGCGTGAAAACCGTGGCCTCCAGTTTCAAGAACAGCTTCTTCCCAACAACCATCAGGCTCTTGAACACTGCACAACACTAACCTCAGCAAGTGTGATCTATGGACAGTGTCTTTGGTTGCACCACAGATTTTGGTTTCAAGGCCCTTCTTCAGACACAACCCGAAACGTCACCCATTCCTTCTCTCCAGAGATGCTGCCTGTCCCGATGAGTTACTCCAGCATTTTGTGTCTATCTTCGATTTAAACCAGCATCTGCAGTTCTTTCCTATATGTGTGTGTGTGTGTGTGTATATGTGTGTTTGTATATACACATGCATGTATGTATATATACACACACACATATATATATATTATACACACACACATATATATGTATACATACACGTGTTAAGCTGTAGCAAGTAAGAATTTAATCGCTTTGTTGCCATTACATAAAACAATTAAACACCCTCGACTCTTCACTCTTACCACACTAGCTTGCTAATAGATACAGTGGCTTGCAAAAGTATTCATACCCCTTGAACTTTTCCGAATTTTGTCACGTTACAACCACAAACGTAAATGTATTTTATTGGGATTTTATGTGATATACCAACACAAAGTGGTGCATAATTGTGAAGTGGCAGGAAATTGATACATGGTTTCCAAATTTTATTACAAATAAAAAACTGAAAAGTGTGGCGTGCAAAAGTATTCAGCCCCCCTGAGTCAATACTTTGTAGAACCACATTTCGCTGAAATTACAGCTGCAAGTGTTTTGGGGTATGTCTCTACCAGCTTTGCACATCTAGAGACTGACATTTTGCCCATTGTTCTTGGCAAAATAGCTCAAGCTCAGTCAGATTGGATGGAGAGCGTCTGTGAACAGCAATTTTCAAGTCTTGCCAGAGATTCTCAATTGGATTTAGGTCTGGACTTTGACTGGGCCATTCTAACACATGAATATGCTTTGCTCTAAACCATTGCATTGTAGCTCTGGCTGTATGTTTAGGGTCGTTGTCCTGCTAGAAGTTGAACTTCTGCCCCAGTCTCAAGTCTTTTGCAGACTCTAACAGGTTTGCCCAGTATTTGGCTCCATCCATCTTCCCAAGAAATCTGACCAGCTTCCCTGTTCCTGCTGAAGAAAAGCATCCCCACAGCATGATGCTGCCACCACCATGTTTCACAGTGGGGATGGTGTGTTCAGGGTGATGTGCAGTGTTAGTTTTCTGCCACACATAGTGTTTTGCATTTAGGTCAAAAACTTCAATTTTGGTCTAATCAGACCAGAGCACCTTCCTCCACATGTTTGCTGTGTCCCCCACATGGTTTGTGGCAAACTGCAAACGAGACTTCTTATGGCTTTGTTTCAATAATGGCTTTCTTCTTGCCACTCTTCAACAAAGGCCTGATGTGTGGAGTGCATGACAAATGGACAGATTCTCCCACCTGAGCTGTGGATCTCTGCAGCTTCCCCAGAGTTACCATGGGCCTCTTGGCTGCTTCTCTGATCAATGCTCTCCTTGCCCGGCCTGTCAGTTTAGGTGGACGGCCATGTCTTGGTAGGTTTGCAGTTGTGCCATACTCTTTCCATTTTCGGATGATGGATTGAACAGTACTCCGTGAGATGTTCAAAGCTTGGGATATTTTTTTATAACCTATCCCGGCTATAAACTTCTCCACAACTTTATCCCTGACCTGTCTGGTGTGTTCCTTCGGCTTCATGATGCCCAAGGAACATTGTTTGTTCACTAATGTTCTCTAACAAACCTCCGAGGCCTTCTCAGAACAGCTGTATTTATACTGAGATTAGATTACACACAAGTGGACTCTATTTACTAAGTAGGTGACTTCTGAAGGCAATTGGTTGCACTGGATTTTATTTAGGGGTATCAGAGTAAAGGGGGCTGAATGCTTTTGCACGCCACACTTTTCAGTTTTTTATTTATAAACAAATTTGAAAACAATGTATCATTTTCCTTCCACTTCACAATTATGCGCCACTTTGTATTGGTCTATCACATAAAATCCCAATAAAATACATTTACATTTGTGGTTTTAACGTGACAAAATGTGGAAAAGTTCAAGGGGTATGAATACTTTTGCAAGCCACTGTATATTTTTTTAAAACAATGATGTGATGTATGTGATATAATTAGCATATGTCATGTCTTGTGCGAGGGGATGCATGTGCTGGGGGAGACTCGAGGTGGCGTCCTGGAATAAAGAAGCTTGTTAGTTTACTTCCGTATCTGAGTGTTCTTTTAAGTCAGTTCCAAGCACCCAAATACACAACAAATGATAAAATAACTATGGAAAGTTAAAACAGAGCAGGAAGTTGGCGGTAAATAAACTGTAATGTGGATTCCAAAGCTGATCATCTTGAGCCGGGGTTGTAGGCAACTGAGGGTGGGGGGGAGGGGGTTTACCTGGAGACAATTAAAACCAGCGAAGAGGTAGTGGAAGATGATGGTGTCACTGTTCACGGCAAGCAAGGCCAAGAGCCAGGTGGTGCTGACTAGCAGGAGCACAACAAACGCTGTACGCAGCCCCGATCTACAAAACAATCAACACAAGTCTGTTACAACTATTCTGTAGACAAGAGGATCCAAATTCACACCTGCCTTACAACAAATGTAAAACTCAAACACATACTAAAACATCATCTGTACACATATAACATTCCCCACCCCATCTTGCCCACTTCCTCCAACCTAGTCGCTTTGCCAGTTCCACGGTTCACCACATTGTTTCTCTTGAGATCACACCTTCCCTAGCCAACAATGGCTAGTTTGAGATCACACCTTCCCTAGCCAAGATGGCTAGCTTGAGATCACACCAGGCCCACCTGGACACCTCCCTGCCTGAGGGCATTTATTGCTGCTGCTAATTGGAGGGAGGGACCAAGTTGATTGAACACTGGAGCGAGGGAGGGTGCAGGCTCAGAAGGGAGGGAGGGTGAGGGGAGGGAGTGATAGAGGGCTGGAGGGAAGGAGTGAAGTCAAGGGCTCTGGATGAAGGGAGGGAATGAAGTCCAGGTGTAGGTGAGAGGTTAATGTTTCCACATTAATACCGAGAAAATCTTATTTCAAGAAGCGCATCTTTGTGAAAGGCTCTATCTCAGAATACCTACACAGTCCCCTTCTTCTCAAAACCTTGGTGCCTCGGTCTGCAGGAAGCTTTGGCAGACAGAATGTACAGGAAAACATTCATCTGCAAGACAGAAAATACAACGTTTGCAACACACAAGTAACATTCGTGCCACTGCCCACTACTCTTCCCCATTTCATAATTCCGTTCAAATGTGTATCTAAGACATCATTGTTAAGTCTGATATGAAGGCAGAATTTAACGTGAGTACTCAGAATGGAGTAAAAGGGAATTGCAGATGCTGATTTACCAAAGAAAGACACAAAGTGCTGGAGTAACTCAGCGGGTCAGGCAGCATCTCTGTTGAACATGGATATATGATGTTTCGGGTCAGGACCCTTCTTCAAACTGACGGGTTTGTAGGTTAACTGGCCCTCTGTAAATTGCCCCTGGTGTGTAGGGAGTGGATGAGAAAGTAGGGTTAACGTAGAGAACTGGTGTGAGCGGGTGATCGATGGTCGGCATGGACTCTGGTTACCAATGAACAAAGTGGCAAACTTACAGAGACTGCAGCGGAGATGGGCCCAGCAAAGCTCCAGATCAACGTGTCATAGATGGAGAGCCAGCAGAAGTCCGGATTACCATATCCTTCAGGATCAAGGCCAACCGCCAAACCTGCAAGAGGGGGTCAGAATCCAGGAGGAGATGTTATAATATAACAGTTAAAATCAGAGAGCTTTACTCTGCAACACAAAGTGCTGGAAGAACTCAGCGGGTCAGGCAGCATCTGTGGAGGGAATGGTCAGACGACGATTTGGGTAGGGAACCTTCTTCAGACTGATGTAGTGTTAGGGGAGGGGTAGGGAAGCTGGAAAAGGGAGGTGCGGGCGGACAAAGCCTGGTGAGTGATAGGTGGATACAGGTGAGGGGGGAGTGACTGGTAGATGAGTGGAGTAAGTGACAAAAGCTGGAGGTAAAAAGGAGACAAAAGGGTGTCAGACTACGGAAGGAGGGGGAACTCAACGTAAAGTCAAAGTCACCGGAGGGTGGTGTGGGTGGAAGGGAAATGGGGGGGGGGGGGGGGGCGGAATATGGGGAATGAATGTGAAATGGCAACATTTGGGAATGGGAGATAAGCGTACAGAGGAGGGGAAAGGAGCAGGGTGACTCCATGTTTGGAGGATGGGGGAAATGTGTGCATCACACAGGGTGGGAGATGGGAGAGAGTATTACTTGAAATTGGAATTCCCTCTTCACACCAAGGGTCGTGAACCGAAACACTGTCAATCCATTCCCTGCACAGGCGCTGCCTGACCCGTTGAGTTCCTCCAGCATTTTGTGCTTTGCTCTAGTTTCCACAATCTCTCTTCCACAGCGATGCTGTCTTTGCAACTGGCACCTGCGGATTTACTGTGGATTTGGTGGGACACGCAGGGGTTCCACGCTCTGTTATTGTCAATGGCTTCAGGGGAAAAACATAGTTAGAACCACAACACGATTTAGCTGCGCCATAAATGTGGTTCTTGGATAAAAGAGGTTGTGGGGATGAGTAAGTGGGGATGGCTATGTGTGACACATACATGTCACGTGACCAGAACGCAAAATTATTACCTTTTTTGTTTTGCCAGAAAAAAAGTCACCGTTTACTTCCGAAATTCGGTAAAGAAGAAATACCTGTGATGAAGGCAGGGACCCCCCAGCCGATCATGTAGTAGAACCTCATGGGGCCGTAGTTGATGTCGCGGACTTCGGTCAACATGCGGTAGATGTGCAGGCCCTCCAGTAGCATCCAGGCAAAGGTGCACATGTAGAAGAAGTGGAGCAGGATGGCAATGACAGTGCAGACAAACTGTGGACAACAAGAGCATTGCTCAGCCGAGTGCTGGGGGAGCGGCCCAGTGCCCGGAGCTCACGGCACACAAACACGTCACGCGCACACTCAGTCAGTGTTTACCCACCTACCAACTCTCCTCACTCTGAATTAGTGGGTCCCGGCCCGAAACGTCACCTATCCAAAGACAGGAACAAAGTGCTGGAGAAACAGCGGGTCAGGCAGCAACACTGGAGAAGGAGGATGGGTGACGTTTCAGGTCGCGATCCTGTTTCAGTCACCCATGCTTTTTCTCCAGAGATGCAGCCTGACCTGCTGAGTTACTCCAGCACACTGTACCTATCTTTGGTATAAACCAGCATCTGCTGTTTCCTTTTTATTCTATCCTTCCTCATCCTTCCAGCATACACCTCAGCTCCAAGCTCTGGTAGGGTCGCTTTCCCTTTTCATACACTTGTGCTCACTGCCTCAACTGCTGCAAGCTTCCACCGTAATCTCAACGGACTGTACAAAGGTGTGAAGCAAAAACCCCATACAAAGAGGGAACCAAGCCCTCATCCCTGAGATTAAATCTTGTGTTTATCAACTATACTGCCTTGGGCATTCCAGGTTATCTTTCATAAACCTTTTCCTTAACTGTCCATAAACGTTATTCCTCTTATTCCCTTTAGTTGAGTTTAGAGATAAAGCGTGGAAACAGGGCCTCCAGCCCACCGTGTCCATGCCAACCAGCGATCACCCCGTACACAAACACTATCCTACAGACACTAGGGACAATTTACAATCTTTTCCGAAGCCAATTAACCTACAAACCTGCACATCTTTGGACTGTGGGAGGAAACCAGAGCACCCGGAGAAAACGCACACGGTCGCAGGGAGAATGTACAAACTCTGTACAGACAGCACCTGTAGGCAGAATCAAACCCGGGACTCTGGCGCTGAGATGCAGCAGCATTAACACTGCACCACTGTGCCTCCCCGATTATTTAAATTTAATTTCTGTTACAAGAATGCAATTCTGGGGAAAACATGTATTGTCTGTTGACTGGAGGTGCTCTTTGAAATATTCTGGTCTTTTCCTACATATAGCAAAAAATAAAACAAAGAATTTAATCTAAATAGGGAAATTTGACTGAAAACTCCTTTTGCGCTCAACAGATACAAAAGAAAATCCGTCTCTAATGGCTGTTGTTCATCAGCCACGCCACCAGAGGGCCACATTGCACAAGTTCAAAGATTTCTAAACCACACAACTGGAAAGCAAACTAGGAACCCTTCTTTCCTTCTCGTAAATTGTGCCAAATAAATGTAATGATTCGCCAAACACGATCGGGTTTCTGAACGGTCCTTCCATAAGCAAGGGTACTGTCTGATTAACCGAAAAGACAAGACACGCAGTGCTGGAGTAACTCAGCGGGACAGGCAGCATCTCTGGAGAGAAGAAATGGATGACGTTTCGGGTCGAAGCCCTTCTAAGTTACTCCAGCATTTTGTGTCTACCTTTGGTTTAAACCAGCATCTGCAGTTCTTTTCTACACGTCTGATTCACCTCAACCCCATGGTGGCCACTGGACTTCGTCTCTAGAAATGATGCGCGACAATGATGGAAACTATATTCTGCACTCTGTACTGTCCTCTTTGCTCTGTTTACTGAAATGTTTAGTTTGATTGTATTTATATATAGTGTTCTTTGATCTGATTGGACAGCATACATAACAAAAGCTTTTGACTGTACCTAGGTACACACGACATTAAGAAAAACCTAAACCTTTATACACTTTTAAATCATTAAGAGTCATACAACAAGGAAACGGGTCCTTTGGCCCAACTTGCCTACGACCAAGATGCCCCATTTACACTAGTTCCACTTGCCCATGCTAGGCCCATGTCCCTTGGCCCAAACCTATCCTATCTATGTACCTGTCCAATTGTCTGTTAAATGTTATTGTAGTACCTGCCTCAACTACCTCCTCCGTCAACTTTTCCCATATACCCACCATCCTTTGTATTTAAAACAATTATACCCTCAGGATCCTATTAAATCTTTCCCCCCTCACCTTAAACCTATGACCTCTAGATCTCAATTCCCCTACTCTGGGCAAAAGACTCTATGCATTTACCAGATCTATTCCGCACATAATTTTGTACACCTCTATTTAATCTTTCACTCCTCATCATCCTGCACTCTAAGGAATAAAGTCCTATCCTGCCCAACCTCTCTCTATAGCTCAGGGCCTCAAATCCTGGCATTATCCTCGTAAATCTTCTGTGCACCCTTCCCAGCTTCTTATAATATGGTGGCCAAAACTAAACACAATACTCTAACTGTGGTGTAGGAGGGAACTGCAGATGCTGGTTTAAACCGAAGATAGACACAAAATGCTGGAGTAACTCAGCGGACCAGGCAAGTAAGAAAGTTCTGATTGGGAGAAATGACAATAAATCACTCTTAACATGACTAATGAAAATGCATCTACATGCTGACTTATACCGGACCAGTGAGGGAGTGATCGCTTCGACATGGGTTCTGTGAGACTTGTCACCACTTAGCTTACGTCTGGCATTCATTCCTTGGGCATACTAAACCTTGAGCCAGCAGTGATGCACTCTGCCTCAGGAATCCATTCATCCACGGTGGCGTAGCGGTAGAGCTACAGACTTACAATGCCAGAGACCCAGGTTCGATCCTGACTACGGGTGCTTGTCTGAATGGAGTTTGTACGTTCTCCCTGTGACCTGCGTGGGTTTTCTCTGAGATATTCGGTTTCCTCCCACACTCCAAAGACATTCAGGTTTGGAGGGCGATTGGCTTAGTATAAATGTAAAATTGTCCCCAGTGTGTGTGGAATAGTGTTAGTGTGCAGTGATCGCTGGTCGGCGCGCACTCGGTGGGCCAAAGGGCCTATTTCAGCGCTGTATCTCTAAACTAAACTAAACATTGAAGCCTATGAACTGAATTGGGGAGCGGAGCTGTACAGTGCATTTAGTGCCTCTTGACTGGAGAAACATTTCTGGGCAATTGGTCACACAGGAAGAAAAATGAACACGAGGAAGAGCTCAGTGAGACAGGCAGCCTCTGCAGAAGCAAAAGGTGCATCTCATCTACATTTTTGCCTCCGCAGATGCTGCCTGACGCTCTGAGTTCCTCCAGCATTTTGAGTTTGTAAGTTCATGTTACAGGAGCAGAATTATTATCAGACATTTCAAATCAGGATCATTCTTCAGGAGGGGTGTGAACCCAAACATCATCTGTCCACTCCCACAACAGATGCTGCCTGACCATCTGAGTTCTTCTAGCATTTCATATTTAGTTCAGGGAGAACGTACAAACTCCACATGGACAGCGCCCACGGTCAGGATCGAACCCGGGTCACGGGCGATGGAAGGCAGCAGCTCTACCGCTGCGCGACTGTGGCCGCTGAGTCAGGCAGCGCAGGAACAGGCCGCTTGGGCTAACCCGTCCATGCCGACCACGATGCCCCGTCTAAGCTGGACCCCTCGGCAAATGTGCCTGCGATTGGCGGTCACCAGCGTGGCCGACCGCCGACGGTACTAACCGCGTTGTCCGCCTGGTTGATGCCGAGGAGGAAGATGAGCTCGGACATGAAGAGTGCCACCACCATGTTCTTGCTGATGCTGTGCTGGTTCGAGTGAAGGGAGCGGAGTACGAGGAGCAGGAGGAAGGAGAAGAGCAGGGACCCCAGAGTCACGCCCACCGTGGAGTAGGTGACCAGCTTCAGCGGCAGGATCTCTCCGTTCTGTGGGAATGTTGCAGAAACAGGAATGTAAGACAGAAGCAAAATAGTTAACGGTGAGCAGAGTGGCGCTGCGGGTAGAGCTGCTGCCTCACAGCTCCGGAGATCCTGAGTGTGTGTGCGTAAAGTTTTTGTAGTCACGTGCTTTGTGTGTGTAAAGTTTGCACATTCTCTCTGCGACCGCGTGGGTTTCCAACGGCTGCTCCGGTCTCTTTACTTTAGACATACAGTGTAGCAACAGGCCCTTTGGCCCACTGAGTCCACGCTGAACAGCGACTGTCCCATGCATTAGTACCAGCCTGCACACAAGGGACAATTTGCAATTTTCACTAAATCAATGAACCTACAAACTTGTACTTCTTTGGGAATGTGGGAGGAAACCGGAGCACCCGGAGAAATCCCACGCGGTCACGGGGAGTACGTACAAACTCTGTACAGACAGCACCCATAGTCAGGATCGAACCCGGGCCTCTGGCACTGTAAGGCAGCAACTCTACCTCTGCACCACCCTTATGTGGAAGACCAAGCAATCCTTGGCATCATTCAGAATAAAACTATTCTGCTGGAGGCTTATTGCACTAAAATACGTTGGCCAATGAGTTTAGCATTGCTGCTCGTGGGAGCTGGTGAATTGGCAGCTGTATTTACCTTCAATACAACAATGACCGCACTTCAAAGTGTTTTGTCAGGTGTGAGGTTATGAAAACCTTCGTATAAATGTAAATTCTTTCTTTCCCTGGCTTTAGCTTTCATTATATATGCTTCAAGTCCTTAAAACTGGAGTCTAATGCTGTCTAATTGTTTCCTTATTAAACCCCTTTTATGTTTCCCCTTTTTTATTCTTCGGGTTGCCTGAACTATTATGGGCTTCAAAGCTTCACTGGTGTCTGTCAAAGAAACAAAGTCCCGCTATACTCGAGTAACCTCTTCAAATCACAAAGCTACGTAAACAAAACTCACCAGAGGGCTCTATCGATTTTAATTTAAATGGTAATGTTATGGAAATAAGCACGCAATCTTCTTACAAGATTCAAAACGGCGTGTCAACAATAATAGAGTGTAGAACAAGGGTTCCCAACCTGGGGTAAATCTACCACCAGGGGGTAAATTTCGCCTACCCAGGGGGTAAATTTGTTGATTCTGGATTTGTACATATTTTTTCTCATTGACTGACTGTGTTTGGTTCTGGTATCCCGGTATCTGTTCATCATTAGTTGTTCATAAATAAGTGAAGTGACATTGTTATGTGCTATTAAAGTTGCCTGGGGCAAACGGGACCAAAACGGTTGGGAACCCCTGGCATAGAACGCAACACAGAAACAGGCACTTCTGCCCACAATATCCATGCCGAACAGTTAAACTAATCTCCTCTGCCTGCACGTGATCCATATCCCTCCATTCCCTGCATGTCCAATGTGCCTATCTGAAAACCTCTTAAATGCCACAATCGTATCTGCCTCCGTCACCACCCCTGGCAGTGCATTCCAGGAACCCACCACCATCTGTGTAAAAAAACTTAAGATGTATGAGAACTATTTCACTCTAAACCTGCCCGGAATATCTGCTTTAAACTTGGCCCCACTCCCCCTTACAGCTGTGCGTTATAGTATTTGATTTTTCTACACTAGGAAAAAAGTTCTGACTGTCTACCCTATCTGTGCCTCTCATAAATTCATATACCTATCAGGTCTCCCCTCAACCTCTTGCGTAGCAGAGGGAACAATCCAGGTCTATCCGACCTCTCCCTGTAGCTAATACCCCCAAATCTAGGCATCAGAGTGGTAAACCATTTCTGAATGGATATTCTGAGATGATAATGGACACTGGTACAATGCAGGTGGGGTGTGTGTGTCAGAATATCGAGTGAGGAAGGCACGTCCCTTGTATAAGATGTCATAGTCACATATAGTGTGGAAACAGGCCCTTTGGCCCAACGTGGCTACACCGGCCAACGTGCCCGATCTACACTAGTCCCACCTGTCCGCTTTTGACCCATATGCCTCTAAACCTATCCCATCCATGTACCTGTCCAAATCTCTCTTCAAAGTTATGATAATACCTGCCTCAACTACCTTCTCCAGCAGCTCAGTCCATACACCCATCACCCTTTGTGTAAAATAGTTACCCCCCCCCTCACCTCACTTTAAACCTATGTCCCCTGGATCTCGATTCCACTATTCTGGGCAAAAGACTGTGCATTTACCCGATCTATCCCCCTTGCCCGAAACAGACCCCACTCATAAGAACTGGGGCGTGTACTTTGAAAATAGCGCCAAAACATGGCGCCTCTGGCATCAGGCTCTGTGGACTATTTCTATACACTTGCTAATCGGGGGTCTGCTAATACTCTACTGGACTCTTTGTAACAAAAATAACTTCACTCTGTTACTACTTTGCACATGTGACAATAAAAGCATCATTGAACCATTCATGATCTTGTACACCTCTGTAGGATCACCCCTCAGCCTCCTGCGCTCCAAGCCTGCCCAACCTCTCCCTATAGCTGTTTCTCATACTCTAGACAAAGGATTCTGTGCCTTTATCCTCTCATGATCTTGGACACTACTACCCTTCATCCTCCTGCGATCCAGGGACTAAAGTCCTGGTCTGCCCAACCTCTCCCTATAGCCGATTCCCATATTTGGGAGCAAAGACTGTGTGCATTTACCCAATCTATTCCTCTCATGATCTTGGACACCTCCGTAAGGTCACTTTGGGAAGACCCAAGGGCTTGGTAGTTCCCAGGATCCGCCCGAAGGCCCTTTGGGCGGTGGGACCGGCTGGAGATGTCGAGCACGAGGAGCGAGGGCTGGTAGGTGGGTGAACCTGCGTTATGCCTCCAGCGCCTTTACGGTCGGCTGCCGGACGCGCCCCCTCCCAGGACACAAAGATGGCCGAGCGAGAAGAGGAGAGGAACGTCGGCTCACGAGAACTGCTCCAGTACATCGGGCCGACCGGACTTTGGACATGGTGGCACCCACGTGTGTAATGTATGCAAGAGGAATTTCACCGTGCAGTTGCATATGTGACAAAAAAAAACGGCAATGAACCCGCATCCTCCTGCGCTCCAACACCAGGTCTACACACAAGCGCAGTGACGTACGTACCTCTCGTCTGGAGATGTCCATGAGGACAGCGAAGCTGGTCATGTGGTGGCACTGGCAGCTGATGTGGCTCGCGTTGCGGAAGATTAGTTCACATCCCTTGGACGACCAACCGCCCGACCCACCGAGTCTGTGCCGGCACCGGCCCGGAAACAAGAAATGGCCCGGTAAACAAACAAGCAACACCTTCACAGTAAACCCGTGGTATATCGGACCACAGAGGGAAGGGAATCATGTCCGACATTGCCGATTGCCCACTCTGATCAAGTATCCCCTCCGCCACATTCACCCTCCCTCCACCACCCGCCGCCTTCACCCTCTCCTCCCCCCACCTTCACGCTGCTCTCCCCCTCCACTCACTCCACCTTTACCCTCCCCTCCATTCCTTCACTCTCTTCCCCTCCCCAAACCAGGGTCCCTCCACCCTTTTTTTTTAACCATAATTAACAGTGACGCAGCGGTAGAGCTGCTTCCTCACAGTGCCAGAGACCCGTGCTGGTTTCTGACTACCGGTGCATGTCTGTATGGAGTTTGAATGTTCTCTCAGCGAACACGTGGGTTTTCTCCGGGTGCTCTGGTTTCCCACAACACTTCAAAGATGTGCTGGTTTGTAACAAAATTGACTTCTGTAAAAATTGCCCTTAGTGTGTAGGATAGAACTGGTGTGTGTGTGTGTGTGGTCGCTGGTCAGCACGGACTCGGTGGGCCGAAGGGCTTGTTTCCACTCTGCATCTCTAAACTAAACTACCCATCGATTCCGATTGGTAAATGGCTGGAAGCCCTCCATGCAAGTAATGAAGATATGACCAGCTAGCAGCTAACAGCCTTGGACAAGACTGTCCCCGACCTTCCTGCCACATGTGCCTCAGTAACCGGGTCAGTACATCATCAAAGGGGCTCGTAATGGAAAATTCCAGTTTTTGATTTTTGACATCTGATTCCATAAAATCAAACCCAAGACAGAAAAGATTTATTTTCTCAGACTGAAATACTTCATAGAGCGCCCGTTGTGGGACAAGAATGGAGCTGGGGTTATCGTGACACAAGATTAAAAAGAAAATCAATCTGTCTGCAGCGTTTGTAAACATCCATCATTCTGACATAAGGCGAGGCTGACCACAGGTTTGCTGCCATATATCACAGCCCTTATTGAACTACCTAAGCACCCAGTAATGTTCTGGTGCAGACATATTTTAGATAATATGCAATCATTTCCTCAATACACTCGAGTCAAGAAATAATAATGGCGCAGCGGGTAGAGCTGCTGCCCCCAGCGCCAGAGGCCCGGGTTCGACCCCGACCTTGGGTGCTGTCTGCATGGAGTTTGCATGCCCTCCCAGTGACTGCGTGGCTTTCCTCCCTCAACCCAAGAACCAAAGGGTTTGCAAGTGAATTGGCCCCTGTAAATTGCCCCTAGTGTGCAGAGAGCGGATGCAAAAGGTGGATAACTTTGAACTAGTGTGAATGGTCAATGGTCAGTGTGGACTCGATGGGCTGAAGGGCCTGTTTCTTTGCTGTGTGTTTTAATCAATCAATCAATAAGTGAGGATACCAAGTGGTGGAGTAACTTAGTGGTTTGGGCAGCATCTCTGGAGAACATGGATAAGTGATAAGCGATTATGCTAGAATGATGGTAGGAAATGATGGATCCAATATAGGATAACATGATGATGATAATGGTGATACTTTATTGGATAAAGATGAGGTCTGAAGAAGTTCTGACACCAAATGTCACCTATCTATATTATTTGGAGATGCTGCCTGACCTGCTGAGTTACTCCAGCACTCACATGTTTCTTCTTTGTAAACCAGCATCTTCGGTTCCTTGGAGAAAAAGGACAGGTGATGTTTCCGGTCAGGACCCTTCTTCAGACCCGACCCAAAATGGCACCCCTCTTTTTCCTCCATAGATGCTGCCCGACCCGTTGAGTAACTCCAGCACTTTGTGTCTATCTATCTAAACCAACATCTGCAGTTCCCTTCTACACTGCTCTTGTTCCTCGTTTGTGCAGCCAACGAGTGAGGCCTTACGGGATGGAGTGGTTCCAGAAGACGCAGATGGGCTTGGTCCTCTCCTCGGTGTGGAAGAGCCGGTACTGCACCCTGATGGGCTTCTCCAGTTGGTGTTGCAGCAACTCACCGTGGTCGTGGACGGCCACAGTAACCACAGGGCTGTTGATCACTGGCCGCTTTGGTACCCTGCGACAGAAAGCATTCACATCATCCCCACGCAGAAACCTAACCAACAAGCGACTTCTATACCGTCACGGATGCCCCATCAACACTGGCCACATTTGCTCGCATTTGGTCCATATCCTTCCAAACATTTACAACCCATGTACCTATCCATCGCCAAGGGTCGTGACGGAGGGACATAATTATCATTGACGTTTTATTATTATTAATGTTTAGTGTTTTCTGAGTCATTCGTAACTGTCACTGTATGTCATGTTGTTACTTGTGGGTGGAGCACCAAGGCATACAACAGTGGCTTTTAGGAGGCTTGTAGATGGGTGCATGGAGATGCAGATAATGGAGGGGTATGGATCACTTGTAGGCAGAGGAGATTAGATTATCTTGGCATCATGTTCGGCATGCATATTGCGGGCCGGAGGGCTTGTTCCTGTGCTGCTCTATGCGCGTTGGGCAATTGTGAGCATTGGGATTTTACCTGAGACTTCTTTTGTCAGGATCATACTGTTCTGGTAGAAGTTCTCCCAGTGACCAGTAGATGATGATGCTGACTATGGCATCTTCTTCAATCGGATCCGGATGTCGTCTCTTTCTGTTCGAGGGCGTGCTCTCGTCTTCAGGAGAGGGGGTTGGCACTTTCGAGCTCTCTGGGAGGCAACACGAACAAAACAAGCTTTGTGCTTCCTTAAAACCACTCATAACATCCGACAACAAATACTGAGTCAGAAATACACTGCAGATGCTGGATTCTGGCTGGTGGAGCTCATCAGGGCAGGTAGCATCTGTGTGGGGGGGAGTGGACAGACGACATTTCGGGTTGGGACTCTTCTTCAAAGAAGAAGGGACTGTTTTGAGCCTGAAGAAGGGCCCTGTCCCGAAACCCTACTTCAGACTGAATATTGACCAGAAACGTCGCCTGTCTATTCCCTCCACAAATGCTACCTGACCCTTTGAGTTCCTCCAGAACTTTGTGTTTTGCTCAAGAATCCAGCATCTGCAGTTCCTTATGTCTTAAGAAGACACATTGATTGAACCATCCTGTCTGTGCTTTAAACAGCCTGGGTTTCTAATGTGCGCTGTTAATTAATAACAGAAATTTAAAACTGGCTCTCGATCAAAGAGATAATATTACATTGAATATTAGATATCTGAGTCAGAAAGGGAGCACATCAACTCCATTTTAGACGTATTAGACAATGTTGGTTGTAGTTTAATTTAATTCAGAGACACAGCACGGAACCAGGCCCTTCAGCCCTCCGGGTCCGTGCCAACCAGTGATCCCCGTACACTCGCACTATCTTACACCAGGGACAATTTAGAATTTTTACCAAAAATCAACATACAGACCGGCACATCTTTGGAGTGTGGGAGGAAATCAGAGCACCCGGAGGAAACCCACGCGGTCACAGGGAGAATTTGCAAACTCTGTGCAGCCGGCACCCAGGGCCAGGATCGAACCCAGGTCTCGGGCGCTGTAAGGCAGCAACTCTACCGCTGCGTCACTGTGCCACCTCAGGTCAAACAAAATCTAACCCGACTTCACCGCACGTGCATACCTGCGTTGTACGACAGTATTCCTACCTTTGATTTCTGCCGGTGTGAAGATCGACTCGGGAAGGATTGCAATTGTTTCCAAATCCCGCGGTTTCTCTCCTCGGATGAAGTCGTACCGTGGGAGCTTGACGCCGGAGAAGTTCGCTTTGTGAAGGCGATCGACCGAAATCACTGGATAAAATTGCTTCAGTTAGTCTGAGAACCAGCACGTGTATCATCTACAGCCTTGTCGCTGACTGGAAAGCTTGCAGCAGAAAAGCTTTTCACTGTACCTTAGTACACGTGACAATAACATACAAACAGTACTAAGCTTTCAATAGTTAATCTTGGTATGAATGCCGAATTCGCCAATTTCAAGTAATACCCCCACCCCCCCACCATTGGACTTTGTCTCTGGAACTGGAGACCTACAACACTGAGAACTATATTCTGCACTCTCCTATCCTCCCCTTTGGTCTACCTGTTGTACTTGAGTTTGACTTGGTTATATTTCAGTATAGCATTATCTCATCTGATCGGATAGCATGTAAAACAAAGTATTTCATGATACCTCGGCACACGTGACCATGATAATTTGCGCTCGGTTCCAGTATCTGCAGTACTTTCTTTTTTTTTTAGCAAAAATGCTTTGGAAACAGGCCCTTCAGCCCACTGAGTCTACGCTGACCATCAGTCACCCGTTCTCACTAGTTCTATGTTATCACACTTTTTTAATCGTTCATACTTTTTTAATCATCCATACACACCAGGGGCAATTCACAGAGGGCCAATTAATCTATAAATGTGCAAGTCCACGGGGTGTGGGATGAAACCAGAGCACCCGGAGGAAACCCGTGCGGTCGCAGGGAGAAGTTTCCACACACACACACAGACAGTACCCGAGGTCAGGATCCAACCCGGGTCTCTGGCGCTGTGAGGCAGTGGGTCTACCAGCTGCGCCACTGTGCCGCCCACAGATCTTGGTGTCTCCGAATGTTACCGTCTCAACGATGCCCCTAGTGCTACTGCATTCCTCACCGATGTTTGGGGTGACGATGGTGAAGGGGCTGAGGTAGGTCTTCCTCATGTTCTGAGCCAGTGCACTTGCGTAATCTTCATAGTGTCTGAGCAGGTGGGCAGCCCCGCCATCCGTCTGTTGGATCAGATCCCAGTGCCTCTTGTTACTCACATCAAGAATCGAGCTTCCAACCTTAATAAGGTTCTGAAAAACAACAGACAGTCCTCCTGATTACATTTTATCTCCGTTTGTTTTGTTGTCCGCTTCCCCTAGCAAACAATGACCTATCCAACATATTCCTTGAGCTTCGTCTCCTTCGATGTCTCATTTTCACACCTTGCTCTCTGTGTCGCCCTCTACAGGTGTCAGAGGTTATGGGGAGAAGGCAGGAGAATGGGGTTAGGAGGGAGAGATAGACCAGCCATGATTGAATGGTGGAATAGACTGGATGGGCCGAATGGTCTAATTCTGCTCCTATCACTTATAATGATCTTATGATCCCCCGAAATATCACCCATTCCTTGTTTCCAGAGATGCTGCCTGGCCCGCTGAGTTACTCCAGCATTGTGTGTCTATCTTGAGAGTAATATATTTGTTTAAGAAGGAACTGCAGATGCTGGAAAATCGAAGGTAGACAAAAATGCTGGAGGAACTCAGCGGGTGAGACAGCATCTATGGAGCAAAGGAAATAGGCAACGTTTCGGTCCGAGAAAAGGTTTCGACCCGAAACATTGCCTATTTCCTTCGCTCCATAGATGCTGCCTCACCCGCTGAGTTTCTCCAGCATTTTTGTCTACCTTCAGAGTAATATAGTTTAGTTTTGCTTATTGTCACACGTACAGCAAATGTTGTTTGTTTCATGCTATTAGTCAGCAGAAAGACAACGTATGATTACATTCAAGTTGTCCACAATGTACAGATACCGGATGAAGGGAATAACGTTAAATGCCAGATAAAGTCCAGAAAAGTCTGATTAAAGATAGTCTGAGGGTTTCCAATGAGGTAGATGGGAGATCAGGACCACTCACTAGTTGGTGAAAGGATAGTTCAGTTGCCTAGTTATAGCTGGGAAGAATCTGTCCCTGAATCTGGAGGTGTGCGTTTTCACACTTCCGTTCCTCTTGCCTAATGGGAGAGGGGAGAAGAGGGAGTGACGGGTCCTTGATTATGCGGGTGGCCTTGTCGAGGCAGCGTCAAGGGTAAATGGAGTCAATGGAGAAGGGAGGTTGGTTTGTGTGATGGTCTGGGCTGCGTCCACAACTCTCTGCATTTCCACAACATTTCTATTGGAATAATCACTCCACGAAGATTTCCTTCATTTAACTCCAGCTCCAGCTCTTCCCATCTCCCGTCACAATGTGTGCATCCATTTCTTGATTTTCAAGTGGAAAAGAAAAAAGTCAAGCTGGCTCATTCCCCATCAATACTACAAGGCATTTCTCCACTCAGTAAATTCAATGTCAATTTTCCTGAGGCAGGGGTGCGAGAGGTCAGCTTGTGATGTCGCGATTTACTTTAGTATAATGTGAAACAATGAGACGCAGAGTCTAAGTCATACAGCACGGAAATAGGCCCCTTCAGGAACAAACTGGATGCTGGTCTACTTTGACAAGATGCTGCTGAGCACTGACAAGTGGAAAATCACAGAGTCATTCAGCACAGAAACATGCCCTTCGGCCCAACTCATCCATGCTGACCAAGGAGCCCCATTCCAACAAGTCCCATTTAGCTCAGTTTGGACTGTATCTCTCTAAACTGGTCCTATCCATGCACCTGTCCAAATGTCTTTGAAATGTTGTTATGGTACCTGCCTCAACTACCTCCTCTGACGGGTCCAGAAACCCACCACTCTGTGTGTGAAAACATTCCCCTCAGCATTTTGTTTAATCTCTCCCCTCTCACCTTAAACTAATGCCATCTTCTAATTTGGGTTCTGAACAAATCTGGTGTAGCATGTTCGTATAAATTTTTAGTTTAGTTCAGAGATACAGCACGGAGCCAGGACCTTCGCCCGACTGAGTCCGCGCCAACTAGCGATCCCCGCACACTGTCCTACACCCACTAGGGACAATTTACAATTATACCAAGACAATTAACCTGCAATGTCTTTGGAGTGCGGGAGGAAACCGGAGCACACGGAGAAAACCCACACGGTCAGAGGGAGAACGTACAAACTCTGTACAAGACAGTACCCGTAGTCGGGACCAAACCAGGCTCTCTGGCATTGTGAGGCAGCAGCTTTAACGCTGCGCCCAATGTCTAAAGTAGGTGATAACAAGTGCCTGCACCCAACGGGTTGAGGCGCCGAGAATTGCGTTGACCATCTCTCGGCGTGTTACCTCTGTAAACTGGACGTCCTGGGTTGCCGCCAAGTTAAAGCCTCGCTGGGAGTTCTCAAATTCCAAGATCTTTGAGATGACATGGTACGCTATCTTCACATCGCTGCCAAAATACTTGTGTGTATGCTGAGTCGCGTTCCACAACTGCAGGGCTATTCTCTTCGACTTGTCCATGTCCAGCACCGTTTCGTTCCTCTTCAGTTTCTCAGCCTGTGTGAAAGAAATATGCCCCCAGACGGTTATCAGTCCCTTCGGCAAAAATCACCAAAGCATTGCCCGCAAAATGAGTCACAAGAAGCCATCTCGTGTGTGTTGGGCCGCGCAGTTGCAGTGAAAAATAAAAGAAAGATCTGATTTTTGTTTTTAGTTTAGAGATGTAGCATGGAAACAGGCCATTCAGCCCGCCAAGTCCGTGCCAACCATCGATCGCCCGTTCACACTAGTTCTATGTTATTCCACTTTGTCATCCACGCCCTCCACACCAGGGACGATTTACAGAGGGGTCACAGGGAGAACGTGCAAACTCCACACAGACAGCACCCGAGAGTCAGGATCGAACCCGGTGACCGCGTGGATTTCCTCCAGATGCTCCGGTTTCCTCTTGCATCCCAAAGCCGTGCGGGTCTGTAGGTTAATTGGCCCTTTATAAATCCCCCCTGGTGCGTAGGGAGTGGATGCGAGTGTGGGATAGCATAGGACTGGTGTGAGCTGGTGATCGATGGTTGGCATAGATCCAGTGGGCTGAAGGGCCTGTTAAAGTTAAAGTAAATGAAACTAAGAGACTTACTAAGGTTTTCAGCTCGGCGAAGGTATTGGTGGTACAGTTGAACAGATCTGGAGGGAGCCAACCCCTGTGCTCATCGCAGTGGCGAATACCCGTGCCTACGGAGAAAATGACAGGATCTCAGCGACTGCCCAAAGCACACTCTGACAACGACAGAGGCATGTGGCCATCACCATAATCATTAGATATTATTATCTTCCACCAAACGTTATTCCCTTTATACTGTCTCTACACTGTGGGCGGCTTGACTGTTATCATAGATACTAACGAAGGGCTGGAGTAACTCAACGGGTCGGGCAGCATCTCGAGAGAGAAAGGATGGGTGATGTTTCGGGTTGGGACCCTTCTTCAGACTATGAACTCAAGAGTTTTGGGTCTGGACCTTGGTTGGCAACATTCCCTGATGGACATCTTGCTCTGCTAGGAGGCCAGCAACTTTCGGTCAGACTAAAGAGCGTCTTTCACCGAGTTGATGGGTCTTCCAGCAGGACTGGTGGTGACTGTCTCCATGATAGAAGCATTTCAGATTGCAAGAGGCATAGATGGGGTAGACAGTCAGAACCTTTTACCCTGGGTGGAGATCACAAAGACTAGGAGGCATAGAGGGAGGGGCAAAGCTTTAAACTTGTAACAATCTTGCTTCTGCATCTCCTGCCTGACTGGAGCAGGGAGAAGGAGGATTGACCAGGGTGGGACAAGTCTTTGATGATATTGGCTGATTTTCTGAGGAAGCATGAAGTGTGGGAGGTCTGGTCCGTGAGATGGACTGAGCTACATCTACAACTCTCTGCTGTTTCTTGCCGCCTTGGGCAGAGCCGCCCCCAACCCAAGCTGTGATGCAGCCCGACACTGTGCATCCTACGGTGCGTGTGTAGACGTCTGTTCAAGGCTCTGTGTCAGCTGACAAAATCTCAGTCTAATACAGGAGGTCGATCTTCGCCTCGTGTAACATCAGACCACGTGGCCAGCCCGTGTCAACGATGGAATCATTGCGAGTGTCGAACGAGGGATTACTTTAGACTGAGACACGTGAAAATGTAAAGCCATCGTTACCTGTCGATCCTTTGGGGCAAGGCACGGCAGCAGGTAACCCAAACTTGGTCCTTGGCCACCAGATCCCTGCCTCCATGGCCCGTGGACAACTGTCGTAAATCACTGAAAAGGAAAATAAATCGATTAAATATCCCCAACACAATAAAAACACTTTTGTTCCCCATTACATCGAACACCTCCGCTCGGTCCGCAATAACCAACCCGACCTCCCGGTGGCTCAGCACTTCAACTCCCACTCCCATTCCGTATCCGACCTCTCGGTCCTGGGCCTCCTCCACGGCCAGAGAGAGCAACACCGCAAGTTGGAGGAACAGCACCTCATATTCCGCTTGGGGAGTCTGCATCCTCTGGGCTTGAACATTGAATTTTCTCAATTCTGTTAACCCTTGCTGTCTCCCCCCCTTCCCACCTCTCCCTCAGCCCTCGGGCCCTGGCATTCCCTCTCTCTCTATCTCTCTCCCCCACCCAAGTCGCACTAGCTTCTCATTTTAACACTACAAACAGCTTGCAATGGCCTATTTCCTTTATCATCGTTACTTTTTTGCATATCCTGCATTCATTGTTCTTTATCTCTCCACATCACCGTCTATATCTCTCGTATCCCCGATCCCTGACCAGTCTGAAGAAGGGTCTCGACCCGAAACGTCGCCTATCTCCTTCGCTCCTTAGATGCTGCTGCACCCGCTGAGTTTCTCCAGCCTTTTGTGTACCCTCGATTTTCCAGCATCTGCAGTTCCTTCTTTAACACACCAATCAGCCACTTCTCCACATTCTACCCAATGGCAACCTGCATCAACACCTTAGTCCAGCAGGTGACCTGGTTACCTGCCCCACTTTGGCCTGCCCATCTTCTCTTCCAGCTTCTTCTTCTCCCCCCCTCCACCTGCCCGCCACAATCAGACTGGAGAAGGGTCTAGACCCGAAACCTCACCTATCCACGTTCTCCAGAGATGCTGCCTGACCCACTGAGTTACTCCAGCACTGCGTGTCTTGTCTTTTCAACATCCTAGTCATTGAGTTGTGCAGCATAGTCAGGCCCTTCGGCCCACTGCTTTCATGCCCAGCTTTCTGCCCATTCATACTCATTGCATTTCCTCTATATTTCCCATTCCACACTGTATGATTGCAATGCTTCTACATTTAAATCAAATGCGAATCATGATTTTAAACTTTCCGTGGCAATATACTGAACAATCGTTTAAAAAATATGTCCTGTTTTGCATAGTCACTGAAAAATGTATAACACTTCTGCCGAACATGTATCTTAAACCACACAGTCTTTTGCTCAGAGTAGTGGAATCAAGAACCAGAGGACATATGTTTTAGGTGAGGGGGGTGGGGGGGGGGGGGGGGAGAAATGTAATAGGAACCTGAGGGGTAACTGTTTACACAAAGGGCGCTAGGTGTACGGAACGAGCTGCTGGAGGGGGCATTGGGGCAGGCACTATTACAATGTTTAACAAACAATTGGACAGGTACATGGCTGGGACACGTACGAGTGCTGTCTGTAGGGAGTTTGTACGTTCTCCCTGTGACCGTGTGGGTTTTCTCCAGGTGCTCCGGTTTCCTCCCACAATCAAAAGATGTGCCGGTTTGTAGGTTCATTGGCCTCGGTGAAATTGTCAATTGCCACTAATATGTAGGATAGTGCTAGTGTACAGGGTGTTCGCTGGTCGGCAAGGACCCGCGGGCCGAATGGGTTGTTTCCGTGCTGTATCACTAAAGTCTAAAGTCGAAAGGTGATGATAGCGGTATATATAAGATTAGAAGCAACAAAGATGGGAAATGGACTCTGCATATCTACTTTATGGCTAAAGCTACAAGGTATAGGGTTAAGGGAGGAGATTTAAAGGGAATCTCGGGTACATTTTTCACACAGAGTAGTTGGTATCCATAACGAGCTGCCAGATGATGCTGGCAGACTGCAACATTCATCACAATTTTCCATCATTTGGCAGCCGCCCCCTGAAGACCAGAGACCGGGAGGATGGAGCCGGCAACGACGATGGATGACGTTAGAGGAGCAAGGGCCGTAGGAGAAGAGGGGACCGGGTCTGGCCTTGAGGTCGGCTGAGCGAGGCCCCCCTCGGAAACAAAGGTGGACCGGTGAGGAGGGGGATATGTGGGTACACTGGTCGACCAAAGGGGCCACACAGTAACCTGGGTCTCACCCGAGTCAGGCACTGCTCAACTACCCAGAGCGCGGAGTGTACATGGAAAACGGTGGCATGTGGGATCAGTAGACTATTTCTGTGCACTTGCTAATCGGGGATGTGCTTGCGTACGGCAATACCCTACTGGACTGTTTGTAAGAAAATAACTTAGCTATACATTTGCACTTCGCATATGTCACAATATAGCACTGTTTAACCATTGAACGTATAAACGTACCTTCGCATCCATTAATGAAGACTTCTGCGAAAGGATTGTCACAACGGTCACAGTGTTGTCCGATGACACCAGGTTTACACTGGCACTGTCCCGTCTCCATGTCACACGGCCGCGAGAGAGAACCCATGGAGTAACAGTCGCAGGGCAGGCAGGCGTTGCTTCCCGCAGGCCAGTAATAGTTGTCCTGAATATAAATTACATGTCATTAGGACAGCACAGTGGCGCAGTGGGTAGAGCTGTTGCATTACAGCACCAGAGACACGGGTTCGATCACGACTACCGGTGCTGTCTGTGTGGAGTTTGCATGTTCTGCCTGTGACGGCGTGGGTTTCCTCTGGGTGCTCCGGTTTCCTCCCACATCCCAAAGACATGCAGGTTGGTCCGTTAATTGGCTTCTGAAAATCAATTACTCGGTAGCATCGTGATTTTTGAATCATTTCCATTTCATACGGATCAGTTCACAAAGTCCCATAATACTTTGTGCCTGTAGACTTTAGAGATACAGCTTGGAAGCAGGCCTTGCGGCCCACTGAGTCTGTGTCCACCAACGATCTCCCCGTACACTAGCACTGCCCTGCACACTAGGGACAACTTACAGAAGCCAATTAACCTACAAAACCCCCATGTCTGTTGGAGTGTGGGGGAAACCCCAAATGTCACCTACCCATGTTGTTCAGAGATGCTGCCTGACCTGCTGAGTTACTCCAGCACTTTGTGTCTCTTTTTTGTAAACCAGCATCTTCAGTTCCTTGGAAAAAAAGGACGGGTGACATTTCGGGTCGGGACACTTCTTCAGACCTAAAATGTTCCCCATCATTTTTCTCCAGAGATGCTGCCTGACCCGCTGAGTTACTCCAGCGCTCTGTGTATATCTCTGGTATAAACCAGCATCTGCAGTTCCTAGATTCTACATTTCAGTAAGGACAAGTTGGGCCAAAGGGCTGTATGACTTTGATCAGGTGACTGTAGAGGGGCTCGAGTAATTCAGAGCACGTTGCTCACCTTGCATCTGCATTCTCCCGAGGTTTTGTTACAATCAGCGTCAAACCCATTCCTCACGTCACAGTCGCAAGGTCCACACACAGGGTGACCCCACCATCCTCTAGCACAAGGTTGGTCAATCCTATTGGCAGAAAGATTGAATTGTCAGACAAACAGACTAGAGCCATCGAATCTTAGAGTCAGACAGTGTGGAAACAGGCCCTTCGGCCCAACTTGCCCACGACAGCCAACGTGTCCCGTCTACACTAGTCCCACCAGCCTGCGCTTCACCCACATCTCTCTAAACCTGTCCTATGCATGTACCTGTCTAAATGTTTCTAAAACATTGTGATAGTACCCGTCTCAACTACCTCATCTGGCAGCTCGTTCCATACTCCCAACACTGTGTGACAATGTTACCCCTCAGATTCCCATTAAATCTTTCTCCCTTCACCTTAATCCTATGTCCTCTGGTGCTCAATTCCTCTACTCTGGGGAAAGAGACTTTGTGCCTCTACCCTATCTATTCCTCTCATGATTTTATACATCTACTAAAGCCTGGAGCAAACCTGACAACTCACGAAGGGTCGCTATTTGAAAAAAAGCCTAGCGCTGAGACTGGGCACATTTTATTGTCCTAATAAGTACAGAAGCAGCTCCAGTGCATTCCACTCAGCCATTAGACAGCTTCTTCCCCTTTGTTATCTGACTACGAAAAGATTGTCCCAATGAATTAGGATACAGACCCCATCTTCCAATCATCTCCCATGCCCGGCTCCTGTGAAAGAATAGAAGGATGCTCCTTTAGAAAGGAGATGAGGAGAAATGTCTGTAGTCAGAGTGTGGTGAATTTGCAGAATTCGTGGCCACAGAACACTGTGGACCGTATGGATTTATGTCGGAGATCGACATATTCCTAATTAGTATGGTGTCAGGTGTTATGGGGAGAAGGCAGGAGAATGGGGTTGAGAGAGAAAGATAGATCAGCTATGATTGAATGGCAGAGTAAACTTGATGGGCCGAATGGCCCAATTCTGTTCCATAATAAACCACAAGCCCCTGTCGAACAAACACTGAGAGCGTAAGAGTCGCGCTAAGACTACAACGTAACGTTGATGCTGCTTACTTTGTTTCGCAGTATTGCCCAAAGAAATTCGATGAACAGTCACAGGTGTAACCGTGCGAGGAACTGGGCTTACGGCTGCAGACAGAGAGATGTTCACAGGGATTGAGGGAGCACACATCCTTGCATTCCTCACCATAATAACCTAGAAATGATCCGGGAGGAAGCACTTCCATAATTAAAAATACAAGCCACATGTTACGCAGATTACTGCAGATGCTGCAATCTTGAGCAAAAAAATCAACAAACTGAAGTGTACAAATAATAAACTCTGATAAATTCACTCCAATATAGATCAACTAATGAGGAAACTCTTTTTTTCATTATTCCCTCAGTTACTGTTTTCGACACGTGGTAATGGAATGGCTAAATGTTAGGTTGGGAAGATACCACCAGGCTCAGGGACACCTTCTTCCTCTCTATTATCAGACTACTGAGAGGTTCTCCCAAAAGCTATGGTGTAGTCCCAACCTTCCAACCTACTTTTTCTCTGTAATTGTAACGCTATAGCACTATATTTTGTACAGTGGTATTTTTTCTCTTTGCACTGCCCGTTAAACTGGTGTCTGTCTTGATTGCGGTCATGGAAAGCTTGATATGACTGGATAACATGCAAACGTGTTTATCACTGAATCTCAGTGCACGTGACAATAAGAATCCAATACCAATACGATCTATCAGTCCGGGAAGCCAGTTCTTGGACCTGCCATTAATAAGTGGCCATGGAATAGCAATCTAAACAGTTTTTAAGGTTCAAATGTTATTTATTTATGTTAAACGTTCCCCTCAGATGCACCTCAGCATCTCTAGCCTAAAGAGCTAAACCTTTTTCCTGAGAGAAAGCCACTATGGTGCTCGCGGCCTACCAGCGGGCCTGGAGCGGCGTTTCCTGAGGGGACCGCCCAGAACCTCGGCTTCGGCGGCAGCGCAGCACTTGAGCGCTATTGTGGAGCAGGCGATGCCGTGCCCAGGTCGCCGCGCCGGGGCTCCGGTGAGAAAAACATCGCGGAGCTGCAGGTCTGTGGAGCGGCCAGCTGCGGGCGGCGGCGCTGACTTTAACATCGGGAGCCAGTGGGGGAGCTCCATCCAGCGCGGCCTTGTTGGTTCGGCAGCCGCAGACTCCGGTAAGGAAGCGGCCGTTCCAGGTGTCCCAAGCCGCTGAGAGGATTCTCCCGACGCCGGAGCACCATCAACCGGCGAGAACGGCCTGGAACATCGGGCCTCCGTGAAGGCGACTGTGGAGGCCTCAATGGGCCCGACTAAGGGTGGACATGGGATGGGGACCGGACATTGTGCCTTCCCTCATGGTGGGAACCATTGTGGGGGGATGTTTTTTATGTTTAAATCTCTTTATTATTGTTATGTCTGTATTCTTTTTTTGTGTGCTGCATTGGCAAGAAGCATTTCACTACAACTATTGGTGTATGTGACCAATAAATAACCTTTGACCTTTGACTAATTCTAAATTTCCACACTAAAGCAAGCATCCTCTCAGTATTCACTGCTGTCCAATTCTTCAATGAGATCTCACTCATTCTTCTAAACTCTGGATCTATCTGCTTGATTATATAACCACATCATATCTGAAATATCTCTGCTTAATCAAATATGTTTATTTTTCAATCCAAGTATGACAAATTAAATGGTGACTACTTCACATTCACATTGCTCAGCACATCTTTCCCTTTCTAATCTTTTTTTTTATTTTTATTTTTATTTTTTTGTATTTTTTTTGTTAGAAGTACAATAGTGTGGTACTTGAGTGCCTAATACATACATACATATTACCATTCTTGTACAACTTCGTATTTTTAATTTAATAATAAAAGAACAGTGAAAGGAAAAAATAAATAAAGAGTGTCGAAATGGATAGACAAGCGAGTAGAAACAGATAGCGAAAGAAATAAAGAGCAGAGATGAAAAGCTAAAAAGATTGAAAGAAAAAGAGAAAGTAGAGAAAAGAGAAATTAGGAGAGACATACCTATTTCGTATTTTTGCCCATCTGTCACCCGGTTCTAAACCATTTAATTTCTAAGGTTGTATTATGTTGCACCATATGCTTGCAAAAAGTTGATAAAAGGAGACCAAGTCTTTAAGAATTGGTCTACTTTGCCTAGCAGGAGGAATCTCATTTCTTCAAGATGTAGCATTTCCGACATATTTGAAATCCACATTTTGAACGTTGGCGTGGTTGCGTTTTTCCAGAATTTGAGTATAAGTTTTTTTGCTGTTATTAAACCGTAATTAATAAGAGCTTCTTGGAATATAGTTAGTTTTCTTCCCTCTTCCATTGATCCAAAGATTGAGGTTCAATTTTGTGTTAGATAGTTTTGTAAAAGTTCCAAAAATTTTGTTCCAAATTTATTCATTTTTGTACAAGAGACAAAGGAATGTGCTATAGTGGCATTTTGAGTTAGACATTTGTCACAGATGGGGGAAACATTTGGAAATATTTTATTCAGTCTAGTTTTCAAGTAATATAATCTATGTAATATATATTGAATTAGGTTATGACTTACATTAGTTGAACATTTATGTACATATAATAGATTTTTTTCCCATCTGTCGTTCGGAATTTTTATCAATAACTCTTGTTCCCAGTCCCTTCTAATTGCCTCTGTCGTTGGTGTTTCTATATTTAGAATTATATTATATAAATATGATATTAAATTGCTTGATTCTGCCTTTCTATTCATTCCTTCCTCCAATAAATCTGGGGTTAGAGTTTGATATCCTTGTATCTATTTTTTCAAATAATCTTGAATTTGAAGATATTTAAAATATTGATTACTTTTCAAATTATATTTTAGTTGTAATGTTGGAATTATAATTTTTTCCCATTTCATACGTATCTCCCCTCATTTTAATTCCTATTCTTTCCCAATGGATAAACGTTTTATCAATAATAGATGGTTTAAATGAGGGATTATTAGCTATTGGAGAAAGAAGCGATAAATTTCTTGATTATAAAGTTCATTTTATTTGTTTCCAAATTCGTATTATACTGTGAATAATTGGATTCTTCTTATATATTTTATTGTTCAATTTCATCGGGAAAAGAAGGATCGCTCCTATATTGTTATCCCTTTCTAATCTTTAAGCTAACATAATTAATTATTATTCTTTGAAATGTGTGCATGTCACCAGTCAATACAGGTTAGCGGACACTTGGAGTCCTGAAGAACATTGTTGACTAAAATGAAATGAGTGTAAATGAGTGGTTGGTGGTTGGCATGGACCATGAGGGCAGAAGGACCTGTTTATGCCCTGTATAACTCTACATGTCTAAGTCATTCATTCACTATAAAATACAATACTAGCCGACTTGAGTGGGCATGTGCCTACTTACTTTGTATGTAATTTAAAAATTAGACAGAATAGCATAATGATGCTCACATGTTTTAACAGTTCTAGTGGAAACATTTCTGGACGCCAATTGGAAGGTCTTTGGGGCGTGACATGTGGAAAATCCTTTGTGTGTTAAGAAGATGCCTGGCTTCAGGGTGAGCTTTTAGACGTTTAAAGGAGATGCGTGGGACAAGTTTTTTTTTTACACAGAAGGTGGTGAGTGCCTGGATTACACTGTCAGGGTGTGATGGTGGAGGCAGGTACAATAGTGGCATTGAGTCTTTTGGATAAACATATGGATATGCAGTGAGTGGAAGGATACGCATTATGTGCAGGTAATTAAAGGTTGGTCTTGGTGCCATGTTCACCATGGACATTGTGGGCCAATGGGGCTGTTCCTGTGAGGCTCTATGTTCTATGTTTAAAGTTCTATGTTCAAAGCTCCAAGTCATAGAGTTATACAGCATGGAAACAGGCCCTTCAGCCCAACTTGCTCCTACCAACCAACATGTCCCACTGCACTAGTCCCACCTGCCTGCTTTTGGTCCACAACCCTCTACACCAACCCTATCCATGCACCTGCATAAATGTTTCTTAAATGTTGTGTTGGTACCTGCCTCAACTACATCCTTTGGCAGCTCGTTCCATAGACCCAGAGACTTTGTGTAAAAAAAGCCACCCCTCAGGTTTCCATTCTACCCCCTATCCTCTACACTCAGCCCCCTATGCTCTACGCCCTACCCCCAGGTCCTACGCCCTGCACCTTAGGCCCCACATCGTACACCCTACCCCCTCCGTGCCCTCCAGCGGGCCCCTTCCTTACCTGGGTCACAGGTACAGGAGTAGCTGTCCCAATCGTCATTGCAGTAGCTGTTGGTGGGACACGGGCTGGAGTCACAAGGGTCAGGAAGGCTGCAACCTCGTTCCACGTTGACCTTCTCAGCCTGGTTGACGTTCAGGGCCACAGTGGTGACTGGCGTCTCACCGATCCGCACCCCCTGGGGAAGGAACAGCTGGCCTTACTGAGGTTCCCTGAAGCAACCAGTTCAGCTGCGTCGGCATCAGTTTCGAACAACACTTTCTTCACAGAAGAAAGAGTCAAGGGTGTATCATTGTCATATGCAGCATGTGCCTTGAAATATAATGTACACAGGTAATTGATTCAAACTCAAGGACAAGTGATAGATACAGCGTGGAAACAGGCCCTTCAGCCCATCGAGTCCACGCTGACCATCGATCACCCATTCACAACGTTCTATGATTTCCCAATTTCACATACACTAACTGTAAGGTGAGAGGGCAAAGTATAAATGAGATGAGCGGGCCCGGAACGCGCTGCCATGGATAGGTGGTGGAGGCAGGTACGATAAGAGGCTTTTAGACAGGCACGTGGATATGGAAGGATATGGAGCGTAGATTGTAGGGCGTTGAGCGTAGATGGTAGGGCAGAGAGTGCAGGCAAAAAGATTAGCTTATCCTGGCCCATGGATATACAGGGATGTGAAGGATAAGGATCGTGTGTACGCAAATGAAGATGGAACATGGAAAAATACACCACAGGAACAGGCCCTTTGATGAATATGACGCCAAAATAAACTCACCTCATTTGCCTCCACATGAGATTAGTTTATTTTAGCATTGTGTTCCTGAGTTGTATGTTTAACCCAGCGTCATGTTTAGCATGGACATTGTGGGCCAAAGGGCCTGTTCCTGTGCTGTACTCTGTTCTATTTATCCGCAAGGTGATAGGTAGCACGTGACTGAGGCTCAGTCCTTGCTGCGACTGCAGCCACAGTGATCCTCGCGGTACCTGCATACATCCTCGGAAGCCCAGCATCACGCTGCCATTGTTGTCCGGCACTCCACCGATGCTGATCGCCTTCAGCTTCAGCCCATGCAGCTCATTGCCGATTTCCACCATCGTCTGTGAAGTGGACCGAAAATCAGAGTTCAGCATCTTCAGCAGGCTCAGGTTTTAAAGGGAAACCCCATCTAGCCATTAGACACAAAGTACCACAGGTGCTGGTTAATACAGTAAAGGGCACCAAGTGCTGGAGCGGGTCAGGCAGCATCTCTGGAGAACACGAATAGGCGACGTTTCAGGTCAGGACCCTTCTTCAGACAGGAAGAAATGTCACCTCTCCTGACCAGAAACGTCACCCATCCATATTCTCCCGGGATGCTTCCTGACCCACTGAGTTACTCCAGCACTTGGTGTCCTTTTCCGTACTAACCAGCATCTGCAGTTCCTTGTTTCTACTGTCTAACTATTGCTTCTTGCTACACTTGAGATTCCATGCACAGTTGAAGAAGGGTCCCGACCCAAAACGTCTCACATCCATTCACTTCAGAGATGCCGCCTGTTCCACTGAGTTACTACAATATTTTGTGTGTATTTTTGTAAACCACCATCCATGAACAGTTGACAATTGGTTTTACTTTGTTTAAAACCAAAAGGAGATTGATGGCATCTGCAACATAGCATCGCTCCAAATGATGCCTGGCAGAGAAAGACATCGGAGTTCTTGCCCTCCTGACTTCCAAAATGCTGACCGGGAGTGAAGTGGAGGTACACACCAGGTATCTCACCATGCCACTAACGTTTCCAAATACTCAATCACTCCTCTGTATTGCTGTTGATTTAGGGTGAATATTATTCCACACTTCACTCATTCTCTGCCTAATGTTGATACACAAACTGCAGACGGTGGAATCATATTCAAAGTGCTGGATCATATTCAAAGTGTTGGAGGACTCATATTCAAAGCACAAAGTGCTGGAGGAACTCAGCGGGTCAGGCTGCATCTGTGGAGGGAATGAGCAGATCATGTTTTGGGTCAGGCCCCTTCTTCAGACTCATAGAAGAAGGATGTGTTTTGAGTCTGCAGAAGTGTCCTGTCCCGAAAGAAAATCGTCTGTCCATTCCCACCACAGATACCGAAGATATGTGTCCTCCACACTTTGAAGTCCTCCAGCTTGAGTCCTCCAACTTGAGTAACTCAGCGGGGTCAGGCAGCATCTCTGGAGAAAAGGGATGGGTGACGTTTAAGGTCAGAACTCCTCAACAGAGGCCTAACGTTTGTACCTGCACCTCAACGGGTCACGGGCCCGCCATGGAGTAGAGCTTTTCTTCTGTAGCCTCCATGCCTTTTTCCCTGGGAAGGAGTCCTCACCACCCAGTCATGACCCCCTTCTGCTGCCTCCACCGCTCTTGGACCCCCGCAGACCCACTGCCCTTCCCAGGTACCGTCTGACGCGCTGCGTTCCTCCAACACTTAAGGGCCTGTCCCACTTGGGCATCGTTTGCGCAGGTGTTCCAAATCAGCAGTTACTTACAGTCTCTACGACACACCATCTCATGAGAGAGGGGGAAAAAAAGCAGGCAGACCAACAGTCTCATGCCCAGAGTAGGGGGATTGTGAACCAGAGGACAGCTTTAATGTGAGGGGGGGGAAATAATTAATAGGAACCTGAGGGTGGGAGGTGTATGGGACGGGCTGCCAGAGGAGTTGGAGGTGTGCGTTTTCACACTTCTGTACCTCTTGCCCGATGGGAGAGGGGGGGAAGAGGGAGTGACCGGGTGTGAGACTGAGCCTTGATTGTGCTGGTGTAAGGCTAAGAAACATAGAAACATAGAAATTAGGTGCAAGCCCATTATGCAATTCAATATGATCATTGATCATCCAACTCAGTATCCTGTACTGCCTTCTCTCCATACCCCTGATCCCTTCAGCCACACCACATCCAACTCCCTCACCAACGAACTTCAACTACCTTCTGTGGCAGAGAATTCCACAGATTCACCACTCTCTGTGTGAAAAACATTTTCTCATCTCGGTCCTAAAAGACTTCCCCCTTATCCTTAAACTGTGACACTTCCCCAACATCGGGAACAATCTTCCTGCATCTAGAAGAGATCACCCCTCATCTTCTAAATTCCAGCGAGTACAAGCCGAGTCTAAATATGGAGTCGTGCCATCCCAGGAATCCATTCTCTGTACTCATGTGTCTTTCCTAAGATTAGGAGACCAGAACTGTACGCAATATCTGTGGCCTCACCTCCCAACTCCCTGCTCTTGTATCACCTCCCAACATACCATTCCTTCTTCCCATAACCTTTGAAACCCTTACTAATCAATAATCTGTCAAACTCTGCTGTAAAAATACCCGATGACTTGCCCTCCACAACTGTCTGCGACAAAGAATTCCACAGATTCACCGCGCACTGGCTAAACAAATATCATATAATGGTCGTCATTACCTGGTGCAGCCCATAGTCTATCGACATCTGGGCTGTGTATTTGGCATCAGTTTCATCTCTGGAACTTTTCAGCTCCAGCTGCAAATGGTGCCAATCGCCATCGTTCACTTTGATTTGGTCCATTGTAAGCGCCGTGACCTGGCTGTTTGATCGGTACACGTTTAGCATCACATTACCCTCCCTCAGCTGAAAGAGATAGCGACGCCACTGTTAACGATACTGGGGACAACAAAATAAGGCAGCCACCATCACTGACCAACGGCTCACATTTAGAAAGACCACCGCTAATGGTCAGGCGTCTCTCTCGTCACTTTGTGGCGATGTTTGCGTGGTGAAGAGTGCTCTAGAGTCGTACGTCCAGAAACAGAACAATGACTCTCGTACTTGCAGCAGCACAACAGATATGTAACATAGTACTCTGTGAAACACACACACACACTGACTCACACACACACACACACACACACACACACACACACACACAATGACTCACACACACAATGACTGACTCACACACACAATGACTGACACACACACACACTGACTGACACACAGACACACACACACACTGACTGAAACACACACACGCTGACTCACACACACACACTGACTGAAACACACACACTGACTGACACACACACACACACTGACTGACACACAGACACACACACACACACACTGACTGACACACACGCTGACTCACACACACAATGACTGACACACAGACACACACACAATGACTGCCACACGCACACACACACTGACTGACACACACACACACACACACACTGACTGACACACACACACTGACTGACACGCACACACTGACTGACACGCACACACTGACTGACACACACACACAGACTGACACACACACACACTGACTCGCGCTCACAATGACTGACACACACTGACTGACACACACACACACACACAATGACTGACACACACTGACTGACACACGCACTGACACACACACACACACTGACTGACACACACACACACACACTGACTGACACACACACTGACTGACACACGCACTGACACACACACACACAATGACTGACACACACACACACACACTGACTGACTCACACACACAATGACTGACACACACACACACACTGACTGACACACACTGACTGACACACGCACTGACTGACACACGCACTGACACACAAACACACACACTGACTACTCATACGCATGCGCACACACACACACACACACACACACACACACACATATATATATATATATATATATATATATATGGTCTGTGTGGTTTGCACATTCTCCCTGTAACCAAGTGGGTTACATCCAGGTGCTCAAGTTTCCTCCCACATCCCAAAGGCGTGCGGGTCTGTAGGTTAATTTGCCCTCTGTAAATTGC
Source organism: Okamejei kenojei (assembly GCA_035221665.1). Classification (NCBI taxonomy): domain Eukaryota; kingdom Metazoa; phylum Chordata; class Chondrichthyes; order Rajiformes; family Rajidae; genus Okamejei; species Okamejei kenojei. Next base: position 22,044,337 of record CM069154.1, on the reverse strand, counting down.
CCCTGGTTTGCAGGCAATGGGTGAGAAAGTGGAATAACAGTGTGAATGGGTGATAGATGGTCGGCGTGGAGCCGATGGGCCGAAGGGACTGTTTCCAAGCTGTATCTCTAAAAGCAAAATAAATAGTGGGGGGCGGGAGGGAGAGGGGGGGAGGGGGTAAGGGGGGGGCGGAGGGGGGTGGGGTGGCGAGAGGGAGGGTGACAGAACGAGAGCGAGTGAGAAACACTCACAGAGACAATGAAAACCCTCCCTCAGTACTGCACTGGTGTCTGACTTTTGCATTTTCATTTCTGCAGTAGAACCTGAACATTCAGTGATATTAATATTATCAAACTGGCTACAGACAATATGAGGTTTTGAGTCCCACTTAGTACCTCGCCTACATCCTCTGACTCCTTAGATCTGAGTCATCCACTTAGGTCCTTGAATATTTGTCCAGCAACTTTGTCACCTGGCAATCACTCCCCCTCACCCCTTGTTGTCATCCAGGAAACATTTACAAAACTGACCCTTTTAGTCAAATCCTTTGCTTTCTGTTCCTTATGCAATCCGCAGGTCAGTATTTTATACACAACACTGTGTACTGTCATTTTAGCTTTTTTTTTTAAAGTTCAGAGATACAGCGTCGAAATAAGCCGTTCGCCCACCAAGTCCTGGCTGACCAATGATCACCCATTCACACTAGTTTAATGTTATCACAGCTTCGCATTGGAAACAGTGGATGTGGAGAGGATGCTTCCACTAGTGGGAGAGTCTAGGACTAGAGGTCATAGCCTCAGAATTAAAGGATGTTCTTTTAGGAAGGAGATGAGGAGGAATTTCTTTAGGTCGAGGGCGGTGAATCTGTGGAATTCTTTGCCACAGAAGGCAGTGGGGGCCAAGTCAGTGGATATTTTTAAGGCAGAGATAGATGGATTCTTGATTAGTACATGTGTCAGAGGGTATGGGGAGAAGGCAGGAGAATGGGGTTAGGAAGGAGGGATAGATCAGCCATGGTTGAATGGTGGAGTAGACGTGATGGGCCAGATGGCCTAATTCTGCTTATATCACTTATCACCTTATGATCCCCTCTCCGTAAGGGCAATTGACAGAGACTAATTAAACTACAACCACGCATGTCTATGGAGTGTGGGAGGAAACCCACGCAGTCACAGGGAGAAGGTGCAAACTCCGCGCAGACAGCGCCCATAGTCGGGGTGGAACCCGGGTCTCCGGCGCCGTGAGGCAGCAACCCTACCCGCCGCACTGTGAGATGCATCAGTTCCCCAAATCACCGACCTGAATGGTGAGTGTGGAGAATTGACCTGCGTCAGCTTGGATGAAGGTTCCCGTCTCCTGGCGCGTACGGAACATCATGGCCACGCACCAGGGCAGCGTGATGGTGCCGGCCAGGTTAGTCCATGAAACGTGGCTGTGGCCCAGGAACCGTTGGGGACTGGCCATTACTGAAACAAGACAAAAATCAGCTCATCCCACTGTTCTCACGGGAGCCGCACATAAAACATTAACCGAAGAACAAACCACCCGAAGCACAGTCATTTCCATTTTACAACACCATCAATTAATAATCATCTATCTAAATAAACCATCAGAAAATCTTTTTCTGTCCACGCAAATAGTGCCAGCACCCTGAAAATTCTTCTTACCTTTCCAAAAAATGTACCTTAAAAATTGCGAAACAAAGTGTAAAATGCCACACAATTAATAGAGCGTCTTTTAACGTCACTTAATTTGGCTTATCCCGAGTCTGTGAACACAAACTCATACACAGCCAGCCAATTTGATCAAATAAGAATGATGAGCTTTTTTTTAATTGATAAACTAATGTAAAGTTCACTATCACGGTGGAATAAATCAAAGAACAGAAGGAGTCAGGCAGTTAGTAATTTGGTGCAGTGATAGTTTTATTCCAACAGAGGCCTGCAGGCAATGTTCTCCACAACCAGTGCTGACGTCTTCACAAATTTCTCTGCATTTCTTTTAAATTGGTATCTCCCCTCATTTTTCTTTCAAAATGAATGATTTCCCACAGAGACGTAGCTGGTAGAGCTGCTGCCTCACAGCGCCAGAGACCCGGATTCGATCCTGACCTCAGGTGCTGCGTGCGCAAAGTTTGCATGTTCTCCCTGGGACATGTTCTCTCCTGGTGCTCCGGTTTCCACCCACACTCCAAAGATTTCCAGGTTTTTAGGTTAATTGGCTTCGGTAAAATTATAAATTGTCCCCGGTCTGTAGGATAGTGCTATGTGCGGGGTGATCGCCGGTCGGTGAGGACTCGGTGGGCGGCAGGGCTTGTTTCCATGCTGTGTCTCTAATGTCTGAAGTCTAAAGATACGTACACATAATACTCAGCAGATACCACAATAATCTATAAAAAGTTAAATTAAAAAAAACAAGAGATGAGTGTGAAACACAGTGAGGGACAAGAACAAGACTGTGGCTGGGCAAGAGGTGTGAGGTTAGTGTTGTGTGGGGCGGTTCAAAAACCTGATATTTGTCAGATAGTAGCTGATCTGAAACATTAACATGAAAGATTATTTAAGGGGGAAGGCAAAAACACCCTTGACAGTTTACAAAGTTTACCCTGTAACTTATTGATCTCCACAATCCAAATAAAGGCTGGTTTTGATCTCAGTCTATGACCTATTAGCCAATGTCTTTGGAGAACGAAGGGGGGGGGAGGGTGGAAGCTAAATGCACAGATTGAAGTGATCTGAAGCTAACATTGCACTTAGCAAATGGATAACAGCAGTGGGATTTAAAATGTGGGCAATCATTGCCAAGCCAATGTGAACAGATTGTGTGAAGTCAGGGTTACATTGATTGCAGTGCACGCTAAATTGCAATCAGGAGTTTAGATCATTGTACAATCTCCTGTTTGGTAATATACCTTATCTGATGGTTCTGGCTGATGAAAGATAGGGAGAAGGCAAGACCTTTCTAATACTGTAAAATTGTTCCTAATGTTTAGTTCAGTTTAGTTTTGTGTCACATATACCGAAGGGAAAGTGAAAGGCTTTGAATTTATTTTTTAGCTTAGAGGTACACACGGAAACTGTCTCTTTGGCCCACTGTGTACGTACGTGCCATCCAGCAATCCCCGCACACCAACACTATCCCACACACACTAGGGACAACTTTACACCAAGCCAATTAACCTACACGACTTGAGTGTGTGGGTGGAAACCAAAGATCTCAGAGAAAACCTACGCAGGTCATGGGGAGAACAGACGAACTCTGTGCAGACATGCACCCGAGTCAGGATTGATCCCAGGTCTCTGCCTGTACGCCACCGTGCTGCCAGCCAGTGGAAAGATTATACATGATTACAATTGAGCCATCCACAATGTACAGATACACGATGAAGGGAATAACATTTAGTGCAAGATAGCGTCCGGTCAAAGGTAATCCGAGGGTCTCCAGTGAGGTAGCTAGCAGCTCTGCACACTCCCCAATGTGTAAGGAGTGGACGTGAAAGTGGAATAACAAAGTACGAATGGGTGATCGATAGTCGGTATGGACTTGGTGGGCCGAAGGGCCTGTCTCCATGCCGTATCTCTAAACTAAACCAAAGCAACAAGGACATACAAACTCCGTACAGGATCCGAGGCAGGTGCAATAATAGCATTTAAAAGACACAAGGACAGGTACACGGATGGGAAAGGTTTAGAGGATATGGGCAAACTGGGGCAAATGAGACTATAGTTGGGGCATCTGGTCGGCATGGACAAGTTGGGCCGAAGGGCGTTTCCATGCTGTATGATTGTATGGCTCATTGTAGATTTGTTCAAGAATAAATTTAAATGTGTCAATTGCAATCCATTGGGTCTTCTTATCGAGTCCACATCACGAGATTAGAAATTGTCCAGCCAGAGCTGAATACACTCCCCGGCATCTGCATACAATGGCGTCTTGCGCTCTTTGTGCGTAGTGGTGCAGAGATTGGCAGACACAGGGCCGCGGCGTGAACGCTCTTTCCTTGACCCCATCCATTGGGGAGGTAACATGCTATTAAAAACTTGTCCGACTCCTTATCCAGAAAGCAGGAGTGCAGCTGAGAGAAGGGGGTGTGCAGGGTGTCTCACTGCCCTCACCAGCATCAGCGGTGCGTACAGGAGCAAGCAGCTGTAGGTGACGGTGCTGGAGTGTTAACCTCAGCATCAAGCCACACACACACACACAAACACAGACGTAAATCACTAACTCTTCACTTCTCCATCTGACACCAGTGATACCCAAACCTGCCTTCCTATTGTTTTACAATTAATAGTAAATCATTTGATCCAAATATTCCGCAGAGGAGCCTTCACTATCAAACCTAACGAACGGGTTTGTGAAGTTCGAACGGAACGGAAACAGCTGTGGAGTGGGAAACGCTGAAAATTGGAGTTAATTTTCCCGGAAACTGGAGAAAGGAAAAGTGAATTCAGTTTTCAATCCATGCATCATTATCCGGGTCTGGAGCTATTAATAGCTGAGAGTCTTATCAGCATATTCTGAATAAATGTTTCCTTAAGACGACTGCTTCTCTTTATTCTTTCGCCATAGGGAAAGGGTGGCACAGAGGCGTAGCGGTAGAATTGCTGCCTTCCAGCCCCAGAGTCTCAGATTCGATCCTGACCTTGGGTGCTGTCTGTACGGAATTGGCACATTCTCCCTGTGACCAGGTGGGTTTACTTTGGGTGCTCTAAATCCTCCCACACTCCAAAGACGGACAGGTTTGTAGGTTAATTGGTTTCAATGCAAATTGTGAATTGTCCCTGGTTTGTAGGATGGTGTGGTGCTAGTGCGCAGGGATCACTGGTCGATACGGACTCGGTGGGCTGAAGGGCACTGCTTCCACGCTGTAGCTTTGAAATAGCTCAATGGTCTTAGCAGCCGATCCGGTTTCTTCCCACACCCAAAAGATGTGCGGGTTTGCGGGTTAATTGGCCTCTGTAAATTGCCCCTAATATGTAGGGAGTGGATGCCTAAGTGGGATAACAGAACAAGTGTGAACGGGTGATCACTGGTCAGCATGGACTAGGTGGGCCGTAGGGCCTGTTTCTGTGCTGTATTCTTTCAATCAATCTTTAGAAATATGCGTAATATTAAAGACATAGAACATTGAAACTGGCCTTTCAGCCCACCTTTCCTGCCAAACAGCCATCATTTATTTACACTAATCTCCAGTGTAGTATAACCTCCTGGATGGGGCATTTTGGTTGGCCTAGGCAAGTTGAGTCGAAAGGCTTTTTTTTTGTGTGTATGGCTCTGTGACTCCATGGATGAATGCACCGCCTTTTAACAGGAAGAATTGATTCAAGTCACCCTGGTGGCCCATATAGGTCCCGATCTTGCATGAATCCTCATGGGCTAGTGAAGTGAGGTCGGAAAGAAAAAGATTGTTGGAAATATGAGCAGAAATCATACTTCATCGTCCATGATGTTCAGTGGAGAAGATTCAACTCTAGATTTCCCCAGCTAAAACAAGCTGCACGAACTTAACGCCTTGGGTCAGACTTGATGGGTGGGAAGTTGGGCAACAAGAACCCAGCAGGGTTCACACGGGATGGGATATTCACTCTCATTCGCAACATTTTATTGGCTGGCAGGCAACTTGGGCACCTTCAAAAGAATTACATGACTGCAGATTTTAATTCTCGCCCCTGCTGTCCTGTTTTTTTAAAAACGTTTTTTGAAGCTGATTTAGACTCTATTGACAAACGTCAAGAGTATTTTATTGTCATGTGTTGCGATTCCAGAATGATGAAATTCTTACTTGCAGCAGCGCAACAGATGAACAACGTACTCTGCAAACACCAGAATAAACTACAATAGTTCCGTAAAAAAAAAATAACCCTGTGCGTGCGTGTGTGCGCGTGTGTATATATACACATGTTATATATGTGTGTGTGTGTGTGTGTGTGTGTGTGTATATATCTATATATACACATACACACGTCTACCTATGCAGTATTATATATAAATCCATGTTTGTGTATACATTTTATACACACACACACACAGAGTCAGAAATAATATCCCCAAATCTATATTTCTTGCAAATAGGAAGAATCAGTGATAGTAGAAAAGGAATAAAGAAATGTGACATTGCACAGACATTGCCTGCACATTCAATATGATCATGCATCAAGCAATGAATCCTTGCATGGTTCTCTGTGGCATGCCACGCAGCAATGAATCCTTGTTTGCCATGTAGCCACAGATCTGCACACTTTGAAGGCTTTGCTGCAAAAAGCGGCTAATGTATCACCACAAACAAAATGACATTACAAGAGAAATTAAACACAAATAGTGCCTTGACAGTGAGAACGGCTCTAAAATTAGATTTTGTTCTGTCAGCAGCAACTCCTTCCCTACGCTCCATTGCTCCAACTAAATGCACTCATTTCTCGCCTCAGACAATCACCAGTGCAAGAGCACGCAGCCTCAGACACACATGATCTGTGTCACGTACTGCTCTGCTCATGTCAAAGATTAGCAATTGAGTTTGGTGTCGCAAGATCATAGGAACCAGGATGAGACAATGCTGTCCCCTCAATTCATGGAACAGTACTGCATAAGAACAGGCCCTTCGGCCCACAATGTCCATGCCAAACATAATGGCAAGCTAAACTAATCTCATCTGCCTGCATGTGATCCATATCTCTTTATTCCCTGCATATCCGTGCGCCTATCCAAACGTTTCTTAAATGCCGCTATTATACCTGCCTCCACCACACCCTGGCACCACATTCCAGGGCAATTTTGTTCTTCATACCTTAATGCTATGCCCTCTAGTCTTTGACATTTCCATCCCAGTAAATAGGATCTGATTATCTACCCTCTCCACACCTCTAATAATCTTTTTATACTTCTGTCAGGTCTCTCCTCAGCGTTTGACACTCCAGAGAAACCAATCCAAGTCCAACCTCTGCTTGCAGTTACTTCCTTTTAATCCCTTCTGGTAACCCTTTCCTGTACCCTCTCTAAAGCCTCCTCAGCCACCCTGTATTGGGGTGACCCCCAGAACTGCACGCAATATGCCAAATGCGGCCGAACCAGCGTCCTACAAAGCTGCCTCGTGGCTTCCTGACTCGTATGCTCAGTAGCCTATTATACTCCCACCGAGTCTGCCACCAGCAATCTCTGTACACTAGCGCTATCCTACACGCTAGAGAAAATGTACAATGTTTTTTTTTACCAAAGCCAATTAATCTACAAACCTGTGAGTCTTTGGAATGTGGGAGGAAATAGCAGCCGGAGAGCGCACAAACTCCGCACAGACAGCACCCGGAGTCAGGATCGAACCCGGCTCTCCGGCGCTGGAAGGCAGCAACTCTACTGCTGTGCCACTGTGTCGACCATTCTATGATTCCCTGTTAGTCATGTGAAACCATTGAAAATAAGGCAGACAGCCTTACAAGGAAAGGAGGGACAGCACTGAAATCACTTAGACGCGCTTCACTTTGGCATCTATGTGACTATAAAAGACAGTGGCCTCCGATCTCAGTCGTCAGTGCTCCAACGGATCACTGGCACCTGCTTCCCTCCCCTCACACCATCATTCATGCCTCACGCCTCCCTCCACTTCCCTTGGTTCTGTCCACTCCCTGCCCTTCCTTCCTTCCTCTGCTAAGTGCTGACTTTTTAAGCTTCCGTCACAAAACTGTTTCGTTAGTGCCCCTTCACATTAGCCATGCAGATTTATGTCATTAGCTCTAATGGAGAGGGGCGATGGTATTGGAACACTAAGAAACATTCAAAAAGCACTTCACGCTGAACATATTCCTATTTCCTTTGGGGGGGAAATCCAAGTTGTAATAGAACATAGAACAGTGCAACACAGTAACATGGCCCTTCAGCCCACAATGTCCCGTGCCGAACATGATGCCAAGACCGACTCGTATCTCCCTGCATATAATCCACACCCCTCCATAACCTTGTGACTGTCTCAAAGTCTCTTAAATGCCACCATCGCATCTGACTCCACCAGGCAGGCACAGAGGTGCAGCGGCAGAGTTGCTGCCTCTCAGCGCCAGAGACCCAGCTTCGATCCTGACTATGGGTGCTGTTTGTACAGTGTTTGTACGTTCTCCCTGTGACCGCGCGAATTTCATCCGGGTGCTCCGGTTTCCCCCCACAATCCAAAGACGTGCAGGTTTGCAGGTTTCTGCACATTGCCCCTGGTGCGTACGATAGAACTAGTGTACAGGTGATCATTGGTCAGCACGGACTCGGTGGGCCGAAGGGCCTGCTTCCATGCTGTATCTCGTAACTATGTAAACTAAACAAAGTATGTTGCTGGCCCTGATTTGCTCCTGGTCTCCTCCCCCCCCCCCCCCCCCCCCCCCCCCCCCCCCCACCTCTTCACCCCCTACGTTCAATCTGAAGAAGGGTCCCGACCCGAATCATCACCTATCCTTATCCTCCAGAGATACTGCCTGACCCATCGAGTTACTCCAGCACTTTGTGTCCATCCTTGACCGCGCCTGGCATTGCATTCCAGACACCCACCACCCTCTGTGTAAAAAGAAAACTTGCCCCGCACATCGCGTTTAAACTTTGCCCCTCTCTCAGAAACATTTTGAATGTTACAAAATGTCATTTACAAAGGTATCCGGTCAATGTCGTCTGCAGGGGTGGAACTGAGATTCTTATCAGGTATAATAAGGTGCCCGTAAGTTTTAACTGGAAAATATGTGCTTGTGAAAAGTTTGCCATTCTTAACATGTTCTCATGGAAAAGCACAAGGTGTTATTTTTCGTTCTGTTGAAGGGATGTTTTTTAAAGTAAGACAGACTCCATCACGCAAGAAGCAGGTGCTTTGTAAGGGGATCCGTGGATGGGATCTGCACAGCTACTTATAATCATTCACCATTCTGCTACAATGCACACGCTGAATACATCTGGTGAACTTGTGCAGCTCTTGGGAATTTGCCCTTATGCTGTTCGTTACAATACTTCCAATTCACTGCATATTAACCCCCTCTGTACTGAATAAACTTGAACCACAGTGTTTAGTTTAGTTCCGACAGGCGATCCCTGTATACTGACACTATCCTACACACTAGGGACAATTTACAATTTTTACCAAAGCCAATCAACCTACAAACCTGCACGTCTTTGGAGTGGGAGGAAACCCGAGTACCCGGGGGAAACCCACGCGGTCACAGGGAGAACGTACTAACTTTGAACAGACAGCACCCCATAGTCAGGATCGAACCCGGGTCTCTGGTGCTGTAAGGCAGCAACTCTACCGCTGTGCTGCCCCAGTGGTTCAATTCCAACAGGTAGTCATGGTGTAGTTTAGAATTCACACACTATTGAACTTTAAACTTCATCAACGTCATAGAAGCTATGAACCAAAAAGGAGGAAGACACATAATGCTGGCGTAACTCAGCAGGTCAGGCAGCATTTCTGGAGAAAATGGATAGATGACGTTTCATAGGGGACCCTTCTTCAGACTCAGAAGGAAGGAGGAAGGAGACCTTGCCAAAGAAAGTATTTTATCACTTAGTGTTAACTCACCCAAACTGCCCTCAATAAATCTGACACTGACTGAAGAAGGGTCCCAGCCTGAAACATCGCCAATCATTGTTCTCCAGAGATGTTGCCTGACCTGCTGAGTTACTCCAGCACTTTGTGTCTATTTTATTCTAAACCGCATCTGCACTTCCTAGAGTCTACATGCCCTCAATAAATTCTGCCTTTAGAAAATAAATATTTTACAATTTGAAACAACATATTTCATTTGAAAACATTTTTCAGAGGGATCACAGAATCATACGTCACAGGAAGGGACAACTGGCCAATGGCACTTCAAGAAATACAAAGTGTTGGAGGAACACAGGAGGGAATAGTGGCGCAGCGGGTAGAGCCGCTGCCTCACAGACACAGAGACCCAGGTTCGATCCTGACCACAGGCGCTCCCTGAGCGGAGTCTGCGCGCTCTCCCTGTGAACGTGTGGGTTTTCTCCGGGTGCTTCAGTCTCCTCCCGCATCCCAAAAGCACGCGGGTTTGAAGGATAATTTGCCTCTTGTGTGTAAGGGGTGGATGAGAAAGTGGGATAACATGGCCTGTGTCCATGCTGTATTCTCTAAAGTGAAGACTCAACGGGTCAGGCAGCATCTATGGAGAGAATGGGTCGGTGACTTTTCATAGGGGACCTTCTTCAGACTCAGAAGGAAGGAGGAAGAAGATCTTACCAAAGAAAGCCTTTTATCACTTAGTGTTATAACCCAAACTGCCCTCTGGACCCTTCGACATATAATTTTCTCCACAGATGCTGCCTGGCTTGTTGAGTTCCTCCAGCACTTTGTTTAACCTTGCAGATTCCAACATCTGCAGTTCCTTGAGTCGCCACCTGGTCTTTATCTCAAGGGCACAGGAATGCAGACGCGAGTGGCTGGATTACAAATCAGGAAGCAACGGATCAGTTGCATCAGACACAAGCAGGATAAAGCTCCCAGCTCTGGCCAGTGAATCTCATGAAGCATTTAGTGATCTACTGAGGAAGCATGGCCCACATTCCACAGATCCGAAAAATACCCATCAACCAATATCCTGCTTCTACTCGAAAAGCACCTTGTCCCCATCATGTTTCTGCACTCCTTTCAAAAATAAATGTTATTTATAACAGTAGTGTTTTGTTAAGGAGGAGGGAACTGCAGAAGCTAGTTTAGAATGAGGATAAATGGAGCAACTCAGTGGGTCAGGCAGCAACCCTGGAGAAAAGGTATAGGTGGCGTTTCAAGTTGGAACCCTTCTTCAGTCTGAAGAAGCGGCTGACTCAGGAACTCCATGTTGCAATCCATCCCGACGTCGGAGTTTCGATCATCCCGACGAGAGGGCCTGAACATCGGACCGTCGGCAGCAGCGAACTGCGGAGGGTTCAAAGGCCCCGGCCACGGGTGAACAAAGGAGCAAGATGACTGAATTTTACTGCCTTCCATCACAGTGAGGAATGTGGATTCCACTGTGGTGGATGTTTATGTTAAATTTTAATTTATGTGTGTATTGGGTTCTTTTCACTTAGTATGGCTGTTTTGTAACTCAAATATCACTGTACCTTAATTGTTTGTGACAATAAATGTGAACTTGACCTGAAATGTCACCTATTCTTTTTCTCCAGAGATACTGCCTGACTAGCTGAGTTACTCCAGCACTTTGTGTTTATCTAGTGTTATGTTAACATCCTGCTAAAATTCCACACTCGACATTCAAACCACAGTCAGAGTGGCAACACTATGTGGGTGTTCTGCACGTGCTTACTTCCGATTGTCTCTGGCACTGCATCGCTGTACTTCACACGAATCATTCTATACTCCTCCTGTCTATGTTCATAAGTGATAGGACAGAATAAGGCCATTCGGCCAATCAAGTCTACTCTGCCATTCAATCATAGCTGATCTATCGCTCCCTCTCAACCCCATTCTCCTGCCTTCTCCCCATAACCCCTGACACCCATAATAATCAAGAATCTATCTATGTTTAAGAAGGAACTGCAGATGCTGGAAAATCGAAGGTAGACGAAAATGCTGGAGAAACTCAGCGGGTGAGGCAGCATCTATGGAGCGAAGGAAATAGGCAACATTTCGGGTTGAAACCGTTCTTCAGGCTGAAGAAGGGTTTCGACCCGAAACGTTGCCCATTTCCTTCGCACCACAGGTGCTGTCTCACCCGCTGAGTTTCTCCAGCATTTTTGTCTACCCAAGAATCTACCTATTTCTGCCTCAAAAATATCCATTGACTTGGCCTCCACATCTTTCTGTTCGCTTTCTCCAACCAGTTAAAAGATAAAAGGTTTTAGTGCGTGGATCCAAGCCGTGGACGGAAAGCAGATCCAGACCAGACCTCCTTCCACGGGTAGTTAATGGGGTCACTGTCAGCCGAGTAATATGCTCGAGTCGCTTTACAACTGAGGTGGGGATTGGGGTTCATGTTGTGTCCAGCGAGTGCTCCGAATCATACCTTGCTCGCAGTTTTTTCCGCCAAACCCCAGCGGACATTCACAGCTGAAGGTCTCCCACCGGTTCACGCAGGTCCCTCCGTTCTTGCAGGTGTTCGAGTCGCAGAAGTTCCACTTGGCAGAGCACCCTGTGGAGGGAGAGGTTGTGCAGGGATCATTTAACTCACACAGGCATGGCACAGCAAGGCCTTTCACTGTACCTCGGTACACAAGACAATAATAAACCTCACCTAACCTAACAGACTCTCACCCATGTCCAGCCACATATATAAAAGAAATCCAGCTCCTCCAAGGTGGAATCACAAGTAAATAGAGTCATAGAGCCATGCAGCACAAATCAGGCCCTTCGGCCCTTCATGTCCATGACGATCAAGGTGGCATAATTGCCTGCATCTGATCCATTGCCCTTTAAACCTTTCCTAATCCATTTAAGTGCCCAATGGAAGTAAATAATCGCTAAAATATGAAGAAAAGTAATCTAAATAATAAAATAATGATGCCTTAAAACAGAGCGGCGTGGCTGATGTTTTTTGCTTCATGTTACATTCACATCTCCCACGCTGTCATATTTTAAAACATCATTATATTCTGATTTCAATATATTTTCTTTATGTTCTCTCTTTGGTTTTCCCAGCTGCTCGGGGACAGAGAAAGTTCTCCTGAGATCCTTCCTTCGTTTCCCACAGAATAATGCCTACCGATTTTATTTTTCGGAGATGCAGCGCCGAAACAGGCCCTTCGGCCCACCGAGTCCGCGCCGACCACCAGTTCACGCTACTTTTCTGTTATCCCACTTTCTCATCCACTCGCCACACATTAGGGGCAACTTTACGGAGGCCAGTTAACCCACAAACCCGCATGCCTTTGGGATGTGAAACGCACGTGCCACAGGCAGAACGGGCAAACTCCACACAGACAGCATCCACGGCAGAATCAAACCTAGGTCTCTGGCGCTGTGACGCAGCGGCTCTGCCAGCTGTGCCACTGTGCCATCTACCAATTTTGTTTTCTTGTACCCTTTTCCTGGTGATTATCTGTGGCAGTATTTTCTAAACACTCACTCCACAATATGCAGGCAAATGGGATCAGCCCAATACGCCAAATTAGTTGGTATGGACAAGGTGGACCAAAGGGCCTGTGTTTGAGCTGTACAGCTCTATGACTTTACGGGTAGCACTGCCCGACAGCACCGGAGACAGTCTTTGATCCTGACCTCGAGTGCTGTCTGTGTATGAGTTTGTACGTTCTCCCTGTGACCCTCTGGATTTCCTCCGGGTGCTCCAGTTTCCTCCCACGTCCCAAAGACGTGTGGGGTTGTAGGTTGATTGGCCCTCTGTAAATTGTCCCCCGTTTGCAAGGAGTGGACTATCATAGAACTAGTGTGAACGGGTGATCGGTGGTCGAAGGGCGTTTTGCCATGCTGTATCTCCTAAACTAAACACTAAAAAAACTAAAAAGAGCAGTAATGTTAAAAATCAGTGAGATTATAGAAAAGCACAAAGACTTTTTACCCCATGTTTTTAATTAGACTGTAAAACGGTGGGGGCAGTGGGCAGGAGGCTCATATCTCTTTGAAATGGGATGAGGCGAAAATGTTTGGGAACCTTCAGAAGCCCTACAGTACTGGGTGCTCGGTGGCGCAGCAGTAGAGTTGCTGCCTCACAGCGCCAAGAGACCCGGGTTCAATCCTGACTACAGGTGTTGCCTGTATGGAGTTTGTACGTTCTCCCTGTAACCGCAAGGATTCCGCCCACATCCCAAAGATGTACAGGTTGGTAGGTTAATTGGCTTTGTTAAAATCATAAATTGTCCCTAGTGTGTTGGATATGCTAGTGTACGGGGTGGTCCGAAGGGTCTTGTATCTGCCCTGAATCTCTAAAATCTAAAGCCCAAAAGTAAAGATTTCTCTCATTACCTGTCACTGTGCCGTTGTTTGCGATGAAATCAGCCATATCGATTTGCTGGTTATCTATCAACAAGTTCTTCATGCATCCCATAAATTCGTGGTTCTGGAGCGGAAAGTCTTCGGGCAGATTGGGAACACCACCGAGGAGAAGTGGCCCCGTCAAATCCAGGGACCTAGGAGCAAGATCAGGCGGTCCGAACTGTGTCTCTCTCATGATTAGCACCTTCATTCACACATCCTGCTTTATCAGCCACACTGTTAAACTGGAGCTTATAACACACGCTCTCTTTGTCATCTCATGGAGTTGCACAAGGTTATAAGAGCAATAGATCAGGTAAATGCACTGAGGTTTAGTTTAGTTTAGTGTCACGTGTGCAGAGGTACAGTCAAAAGCTTTATTTTTATCCAGAGTAGCAGAATAAAAAAACAAAGGACATAGATCTAAGGTGGGGTGGGGGAAAGATTTCATTGGAACCTGAGGGGCAACATTTTTAAAACAAAGGATGGGTGGTGTATGGAACAAGCTGCTGGAACGGGTAACTGAGGTAAGTTGAAGAACTTTCGCCATGTTGAAGAAACGTTGAGACAGGTACGTGGAAAGGATAGGTTTAGAGGGATCTGGGCCCAACACAGGCAGGTGGGACTAGTGTAGGTGGGGCATGTTGGTCGGCTTGGGCAAGTTGGGTCAAAGGGCCTGTTTCCACTCTGTGTGATATCTCTGACAACTGGGAAACGGCTGCTGACTGCGTGGGTTTTCTCCCGGTGCTCCGGTTTCCTCCCGCACTCCAAAGACGTACAGGTTTGTAGGTTAATTGGTTCTGGGAATTGTAAATTGTCCCTAGCGTGTGGGATAGTGCTAGTGTACAGGGTCAGCATGGACTTTGTGGGCCGAAGGGCCTGCGTGCACACTGCATCTCTAAAGTGTAAAGCCTGCTGGATCTCCCGGTTGCTAACCATTTTAATACCACTTCCATTCTGTCCGGGGCCTCCTCCAATGCCAGAGCGATGACACACCCCTCCCCATCCGCTCTCTCTTTCCTGTGCTCCCTACCCATCCCAGTGTTCTCCCACTAACTCACCCCACTTGTTCCCTTCCCTGCCGCCTATCCCCTTCCCCCCCAAATAGCTCCCTCTGGCTTTCCATTTCACCTCCTCTTCTCTCCTTATCCAACACTCTTTTGTCTTTTTTTCACCTCCAGCCTTTGTCACTTACTCCACCCATCGGATAACCAACACCCTCATCTGTATCCACCTTTCACTTACCCACCCCCACCTCTCGTATCCGGTGGGGGCAGTGATGGGTAACTAACCTTCAATGAGCAATGCTGGAAAATGTGGATGTTTGACTGTTTAATGTCTGTTGATTCTCGTTGCCAACACACACATATTTGGCTGAGGTGGGTTATTTAGGGAGTAAAGTCAGTCACCTTTGCGATGGGCATTACAACACGGGGCAAGGAAAGAGAGAGATCGGAATGAACACATCCGTAAAACAGTATTGTGTAGGAAGGAACTGCAGGTGCCGGTTTACACTGAAAGTAGACACAAAATTCTGGAGTAACTCAGTGGGACAGGCACCATCTCTGGAGAGAAGGAATGGGTGACGTTTCAGACCAAGTCTAAAGAAGTGTCACGACCCAAAAAGTTACCCATTCCTTCTCGCCAGAGATGCTGCCTGTCCCGCTGAGTTATTCCAGCACTTTGTGTCTATGATAGAACAGAATAGCACAGGAACAGGCCCTTCGGCCCACAATGTCCATACTGAACATAATGCCAAGGTAAATGTATCTCTTCTGCCAGCACATGATCCATATCCCTCCACTCCCTGCATGTATCCACGTGCCTATCTCAAAGTCTCTTAAATGCCACTATTCTATCTCGTATCATACCAACTTCTGAAGAGTCTGAAGAAGGGTCTTGACCTGAAACGTCACCCATTCCTTCTCTCCATAGATGCTGCCTCACCCGCTGAGTTACTCCAGCATTTTGTGTTTACCTTCCACTACCACTGCTTGCAGTGGGTTCCAGGCACCCACGACCCTCTGTTTTAAAAAAACTCCTCAAGGATCTCCATTAAACATTGCCCCTCTCACCTTAAAGCTATGTTTTAGTTTTTAGTTTAGTTTTAGAGATACAGCACGGAAACAGGCCCTTCAGCCTGTTCCCTTCACCATCCCACACATTAGGGACAACTTACAATTTTACTGAAGCCAATTAAGCTACAAACCTGGAGTGTGCGAGGAAGCCAGAGTACCTGGAGAAAACCCACAGGGAGATCGTACAAACTCCACATAGACAGCCTTCGCAGTCAGGATCGAACCTGGGTCTCTGGCGCTGTAAGACAGCTACTCTACCGTGGCGCCACTGTGTTGCTCGTTCTGGGAAAAACGTTCTTACCGTTTCCCTGCTTATGCCACTCATAATTTAATATATTTTTATCAGGTCTCCTCTCAGCCTCCAAAGCTCCGGAGAACATAATCCATTGTTATATTATTATTGGATTGAGTAAAGAAAGAGCTATTCTAGGGATGGCTCCAGGGAATCAATCAAAACAAAGAAATTCCAAATATCTGCCCCCCACAAGATAAATGTGGACGAGATAGTTTAGCAGAACATGTTGAGATTCGCAAGAAACCTCAACCAATAGTATTTGGAATTCCACGGTGGGACATTATGAATAATGCAACACATCTGAAACAGTGCCTGAAGGGCACATTATTGGCATCTCACTTTGTGGTAAATAGAGATTTTAAATTATACTAGCATAAATCAATTTGATAATTAATGCAGCTGCTGGACCTCAAAATACATTTATCGATGGATAGGATATTCAATTGTTTCTTTAGTGTCCTGTGTACAGTGAAATGCTTGGGAAGGAACTGCAGATGCTGGTTTAAACCGAAGATAGACATAAAATGCTGGACTAACTCAGCGGGACAGGCAGCATCTCTGGAGAGAAGGAATGGGTGGCGTTTCGGGTCGAGACCTTTCTTCAGACTGAGAGTCAGGGGAGGGGGAAGGGGCAGATTCAGAGATAAGGAAGTGTAAGGTGTGAGGACAAGACATCAAAGGGCGTGCAGATCAAGGAAAATGTAGATTAGATCATTGTTAGCTAGGAGAAGGTAACAAAGCAACAGATATAAAATGTAATCAGGGACAGTCAGACTGTGAACTGGGAAGGAGATGGGATAGAGAGAGAAGGAAAGCAAGGGTTACTTGAAGTTAGAGAAGGCAATATTCACACCGCTGGGGCGTAAGCTACTCAAGCAAATTATGAGGTGCTGTTCCTCCAATTTGCACTGGGCCTCACTCTGACAATGGAGGAGGCCCAGGACAGAAAGGTCAGTGTGGGAATGGGAGGGGGAGTTAAAGTGTTTTGCAACCGGAAGATCAAGTAGATTTAGGTGGGCTGAGCGGAGGTGTTCAATGAAACAATCGCAGAGCCAGCGCTTGGTCTCGCAGATACACAGGAGTCCACACATGGAACAGCAGATACAGTAGATGAGGTTGGAGGAGGTGCAAGTGAAACTCTGCCTTACCTGAAAAGACTGTCGGGGTCTTTGGACAGATTCGAGGGGGAGGTATAGGGACAGGTGTTGCATCTCCTGCGGTTGCAGGAGAAAGCACCTGGGTAGGGGGTGGGAAGGGACGAGTTGATCAGGGAGTTGTGGAGGGAACGGTCTCTGTGGAAATTGGAAAGGGGTGGAGGTGGGAAGATGTGGCTAGTGGCGGCATCCCATTGGAGGTGGCGAAAATGTCGGAGGATTATGTGCTGTATGCGACGGCTGATGGGGTGAAAGGTGAGGACTAGTGGGACTCTGTCCCTGTGGCAACTGGGGGAGGGGGAGCAAGGGCGGAGTTGCGGGATATCGAGGAGACCCTAGTGAGGGCTTCATCTATGATGGAAGATGGAGACCACTGTTCCCTAAAGAATGAGGACATCTCAGATGTCCTTTTGTGGAACACCTCATCTTGGATGCAGATGCGGCATAGACGGAGGAATTGGGAGTAGGGGATAGAGTCTTTGCAAGTGGCAGGGTGGGAGAAAGTGTAGTCTAGATAGCTGTGGGAGTCAGTAGGTTTATAATAGATGCCAGTTAATAGTCTATCTCCTGTGACAGAGACAGTGAGATCAAGAAACAGTATGGAGATTTCAGAGATGGTCCAAGTGTCTATCTAAAGTGAAATGCTTATTTTGCATACTGCCCAGCAAGACCATCACCATACATAACCATAATCCCCATTTTGGAGGATGTGGGCCAAATGTGACAAGATCAGTATTGTAAGGGGAAGGTTCCATTTAGGTTTAGTTTTAGAATTACAGCGCGGAAACAGGCCCTTAGGCTCACTGAGTCCACACCAACCAGCGATCCCCGCACACTAACACTATCTACACACACAACATAGAAACATAGAAAATAGGTGCAGGGGGAGGCCATTCGGCCCTTCGAGCCAGCACCGCCGTTCATTGTGATCATGGCTGATCGTCCCCTATCAATAACCCGTGCCTGCCTTCTCCCCATATCCCTTGGCTCCACTAGCCCCTAGAGCTCTATCTAACTCTCTCTTAAATCCATCCAGTGACTTGGCCTCCACTGCCCTCTGTGGCAGGGAATTCCATAAATTCACAACTCTCTGGGTGAAAATGTTTTTTCTCACCTCAGTTTTAAATGACCTCCCCTTTATTCTAAGAAGGGCGCAAGGGACAATTTACCAATATACCAAGCCAATTAACCTACAAACCTGTATGTCTTTGGAGTGTGGGGGGAAACCAAAGATCCCGCGAAGAAAACCCACGGAGAGAGCGTACAAATTCTATGCAGACAGCACCCGTAGTCAGGCTCGAACCCGGGCCTGTGGCTCTGCACGCTCTGTAAGGCAGCAACTCTACTGCTGTGCCACCGTGCGGCACATTTGATGTATCAATGAGAATAGTGCGGGTGATGTAGACACTACATGGACAGTCGTCAGGCCTCCCACATGGAAGGTCCCGAAGGTAAACGCCCTTGGGACCCAGGGCAATTTGGAAAATTGGATCCAAAATTGAGGTGGAGTTAGGAAGCAGAGGTGATGAATGCGGGGCAATTTTGGAATGAGAAACTTGTGACATGCAAATGGAGAAGATGGAGGGGTGGTTCTCCACACTGTTCATCTCGTTCAGTGCAGGTAACCTCAGCAGGACTTGACTTGGAGCTTTCTGTACAGGCCAGCCGGGCACTGCCCCATAAGAGTGGAAAAGGTATTTCTGTTTTTTTTTT
This sequence comes from Okamejei kenojei, assembly GCA_035221665.1. NCBI lineage: Eukaryota > Metazoa > Chordata > Chondrichthyes > Rajiformes > Rajidae > Okamejei > Okamejei kenojei. Next base: position 22,025,218 of record CM069154.1, on the reverse strand, counting down.
TAAAAACGGCCACAATCTATCGGAACAACATGAAGAATTTGTGAAAGTACATTATTTTTGGTTAAGACTTACTTTTTGGATCCCGACTGAGATCCTTGCGCCGAACAGGAATAATTTCCAATTAAACTTCCGAAGCGCAATGCCACTGAGGTATCACAGTCATCGACAGTAACTACGGCAACCTTCTGTTCGGAGGGTCCTTGGGGAACACCAGACTTCCCAATCATTGGCTGATGGAGAAAAGAACAAGCACAGTTTGCAATTTGTTTTAAGAATAAGCGGGTGGCACAGCGGTCGAGTCGCTCACTTACAGCGCCAGAGACCCGGGTTCAATCCTGCCGATCGATGCTGTCCACGCGATTACAGGGAGAACATACAAACTCTGTACGTAGAGCATCTGTAGTCAGGATCGAAGCCGGGTCTCTGGCGCTGTGAAGCAGCAACTCTACCGCTGCGCCACTAAAGTTGCTCACTTTATAAACCAATTTACGCAGTTCTTCCATTAGTTTCTCAAAATTGTACATTTGATTTCCGGCCGAAGTGTAACAATGCGAAGAGGCTGTTCTGGAACTTGGAGGTTACAGTTCTCAGGCTCCTGGACCCGAATGGAGAAGCGAAATGAGTGCACGGCCAGGGCTGTGTGAGTCTTTAATGACATTAACTCCCTATTTGAGGCAGCGCCTCCTGTAGATCCCTTTGATGGTGGGGAGGATGTATTGAATTTTCTGCAGCTGTCTTATCCCAAGGTAGTTAGTTCTGTAGGGTACACAAAAAGCTGGAGAAACTCAGCGGGTGCAGCAGCATCTAAGGAGCGAAGGAGATTGGCGACGTTTCGGGTCGAGACAGTTAGTTCTGTATGTATCCACGCATATTAAACAAAAATCAAGGTACAACTTAATTGCGTTTTCTGCACACTATGTCACACAGAGAAAGCATGGGGACAACGTACAAACTTTCTTGCATCTGGCACAAAAGCAAAAGCAACAAATCAAGAAAGTTAAACAAATGCACTGAAAATTGTACAGGTGTCATGAGAATTTAGGGTATTAGTGCATGTTTAGTCCTGTTTAAATTACATATTTTTAAATCACTCCCTTACATGTAAAATCTCCCTTGCATTGCATCAATCCCAAGATTTTCTTCATCTTTTTAAAGATGGTCTATGTTGGGAACGAAGGATTTTTTCGCTGTGGGGCAAGTTCTTTATGAGAAACATGTTAACGAAACCATGCATCAAATCCATTTACAAGCACATTATATAAATTGCTTCAAAGCATACTCAATGGGTTTAGTGTACACAGGCACTTGATCACCGTGATGGGCTGAAGGGTCTGGTTCTGTGCTGCTTGACTCTGTGACACCACTCGAGTTATGAAATTTATAGAGTTAGAGACATTCAGCGTGGAAACAGACCCTTCGGCCCAACTTGCCCACGCTGACCAACATGCCTCATCTACACTAGTCCCACCTGCCTGCATTTGGCCCATATCCTATTAAACCTATCCTATCCATGTTACTGTCCAAATGTTTCTTAAACGTTGTGATAACACCTTCCTCAACTACCTCCTCTGGCACCACTCTGTGTAGAAAAGTTGCCCCTCAGGTTTCTATTAAATCTTTCTCCCCTCACCTTAAACCTATGTCCACTGGTACTTGAATCCCCTTATCTGAGTTAGAGACTCTATGTACACTTACCCTATCTATTCCACTCGTGATCTTGTACACCTCTATATGATCACCTCTTCAGCCTCCTGAAATCCAAGGGAAAGAATTCCTAGCCTCAGCCCATAGCTCAGGTCCTTGAGTCCTGGCAACATCCTTGTAATCCTTTTTAGTTTAACAACATCTCCTCTATATTCTCCCACTCGTCCCATGAAAGTGTTGGCTCCTTTAACCAACAGGTTGAGTCAATCTGGAAAAGATACTTTTCCTCTTTATTTTGGTGGATATCTAACATCTTGAAATGCTTACTTTACAAATGTATCATTTCGCCCAAAGGCTCTTCTGAGCAAAATGTTAATGCTTCCTTGCATTCCAGAAGCGTGATCATCTGTGTGTGACACCACTCCAATAACTCCCCAACACCTTGGCCTTTTTGGGCCTAACCAATTTGCTCGACATACAGTGCATTTGATTTATAGAGAACATAAACCTGATGGGATTTGCGAAACGCATTCATGTGGTTAGTTGTGTTGACACGGTTCTCCAACCTTGGGAATTCAACCCAACAGCTCCCTCATTGCCAAATGCCGGCAGCTATATGCAAACAGCTTGAGATGATTTATCCAATGTAGTTCTGCTCACAGTGGGAGACAGCTGGCTTCAAAGTAGTCCTTCTCCCTGATAAGTCATATAGAGTGGATACAGGCCCTTCAGCCCAAATTGCCCATGCCGATCAACATGCCCCATCTACACTAGTCCTACTTACCTGTGCTTGGCCCATATCCATCCAAACCTTTTCTATCCATGTACCTGTCCAAAGGTGGGTGGGTGAGGGTGTGGGTGTGTGTGTGTACGCACGGGTGTATACATATATGTGTAGATGAGATAAATAAGATGTGAATTGATTGATGAGTAGCGGAGAAGGGGTAGGAATAAATAAGTGTATACTTCCTCCTACTCCTTTTCGCACATGTAAGATTTAATTTGTGATGTTTATGAGAAGTTATTCAATGACTTATGTATAGGTTTATTGTTTATTTCATTTTATTATTATTTTGCTTTGTTTTTAACTTTTTTGTTTTACATGTTCGATATAAAAATATATATATATATCTGCAAATGTTATGATAGCACCTGCCTCAACCACCTCCTCCAGCAGCTCATTCCATACACCCACCACCCTTTGTGTAAAGAAAAAGTTATCCTTCAGGTTCCTACTGTAGCTTTCCCTCCTCAGCTTAAATCTATATCCTCCGGTTCCTGATTCCCCGACTCTGAGCAAGAGACTCTGCATTTACCTAATCTGTTCCCCTTATGATTTTGTACTCTCATGATTTCGATCTCCAAAATGATCCAAGGGATTTAACGCCACAATCCCATTACACTACTTGGTGCCCACTTGGACACACAATGGAAATAAGTGAATCCTTTTATTGACCGTGTAAAGGGATTCTAAAGTAGTTACTTCTGTAGGAGAATCTTAACTCCATCTTAAGGAGGGTTACAGTTTAAGAATAAGGGATATGCCATTTAGGACTGAGACGACAAAACAATAAATTCACCCAGAGAGTTGTGAATCTGTGGAATTCTCTGCCACAGAAGGCAGTGGAGGCCAATTCATTGGATGTTTTCAAGAGAGGTAGATATAACTCTTTGGGCTAATGGATTCAAGGGATATGGGGGAAAAAGCAGGAACGGGGTACTGATTTTAGGATGATCAGCCATGATCATATTGAATGGTGGTGCTGGCTCAAAGGGCTGAATGGCCGACTCCTGTGCCTATTTTCCATGTTTCTATGTTAATCAAAGCTCCCTTTTATAGAATTGAACAGGGTAAAGAGTGGGGTTGGCTGTATTTCTTCTCAAGGGTCCCAACCAAACAAGTGCTGGAGGAACTCAGCAGGTCAGGCATCACAGTGGTGCAGCAGTAGGGTTGCTGCCTTACATTGCCAAAGACCCAGGTTCGATCCTGACCTCAGCTGCCGTCTGTACGGAGTTTGTACTTTCTCCCTTTGACTATTGGGTTTTCTCCGGGTGCATCGGTTTGCTCCCACACTCCAAAGGCATGCAGGTTTGTAGGATAATTGGCTTTGGTAAAACTCTAGACTGTCGCTAGTCGGTAGGATAGTGCTAGTGTATACGGGGTGATCGCTGGTCAGCCTGAAGCTCGTGGGTCGAAGGGCCTGTTTCCGCACAGTATCTCTAAACAAAACGTAATCTGTGGAGGGAATAGGCAGACAATGTTTCTGGTCAGGTCCCTTCTTCAGACTGATGAATAAACATGAAAAGAGGGGTGGTGGTGTGGAGGCAGATAGGATAGCGGCATTTAAGATACCTTTAGATCGGCACGTGGACATGCAGGGAATGGAGGGATATGAATTCCTTGCAGGCAGATTAGTTGGTCTTGGCATCATGTCCGGCATGGACATTCTGGGCCGAAGGGCCTGTTCCCATGCTGTAGCCCTCCATGTCCCATGTTGTATGTTTGCCAAACACTCCATCTTGGAGAGACTGTTCCTTTAAAGACACATGCTGCTCGGGTTCAGTGAGCATTCGTTGCCATCAGAAGCTTGAAAGGATTGAAGCAGCTCAAAAAGTTTGCCGGTCTAAACATTTCTCGAGTCCTTTGTTTGCCCCAGTGCTTCTTTATTCCCCGAGCATCCCTATACAACACTCGGCCGGCCTCCACTAGACAAAAGCATACTTCATCTATCAGATCATCCTTTCAGCGGCCAGAAACCACCAACGGCAACTGGCTAAGCTAAATGTTTTTCAGACCGAACAAAGGGCAATTGAATGGGAAGCGATAATCCAAGGAAAATGTCTTTGTATCGTTGCCGTGCAAAAGCAGTGAGTAAATTAATTCAGAGAGGGAAGGGGAGAGATTGTAAATGTATTGAAGCTTTCTGCATGTTGGTTCCTGACTTTTTGCCAAACAATGTTATTTTATATTTTGGCAACCAAATAAATGATGCATTATTTAGCCTGACGTATTATGAATGGAGTCTTGAATGACTTCCTCCTTTTCAGCTATGTAGTCCGACAAGCAAACAGGCACTTGCTATAATTCCCGATCAGCTATATTAGTTTATTTACTGAAGAGTTTGGTCATTTCACCATGGCGATCCCCAGTCTAAATGCAAATAACTTTGACTGGAGCAATACTAAACGTGTTAAGATTAGCTTTGTAGTTTTGAGATAGTTTAGAGATAGTTTAGGAATAGTTTAGAGATCGAGATAGTTTATAGTTAAGAGATGGGATAGAGATAGCTTAGAGGTAGTTTAGAGATACAGTGCCGGAAACTCTGAGTCCGTGCCGACTAGCGATCACCCCGTATATAAACTCCATCCTACTCACTAGGGATAATTTACAATTTTACTGAAGCCTGCTAACCTACAAAGCTGTATGTCTTTGGAGCGCGAGCGTAAACCGGAGCACTTTTCCCTGTACCTCGGTACATGTCACAGTAATAAACCTAAACCTGCTGGTAACACATCACTAAAATCCTCTTTAATTTAGTTTAGTTTATTGTCCAATGTATCACGGTACAGTGAAAAGCTTTTTTATTGCGGGCTATCCAGTCAGCGGAAAGACTATACATACATATAGTCCACAGTGCACAGATACAGGATAAAGGGGATCACGTTTAATGCAAGATAAAGTCCAGTAAAGTCCGATTAAGATAATGCGAGGGTCTCCAATGAGAAAGATGGGAGGTCAGGACCACTCTCTAGTTGATGATAGCATGGTTCAATTGCCTGAAACCAGATTCAGGGAGCTTGCTTTACTTAAAGCAGCTCTGTGATACAATATTGCAAACTATTGCATTTGCACCCAGATGATATTGATTTTCTCTGACATTTCTTTGCCTTCTTGCATCAATGACAGATGCCAAAGGATTAATTTGTCCTGCCGTTTATCAGCCAAGGCATTGTTCTTCCTGCAAATCTGTGAATGTCAGCAAACCATATCTCTCTGGAGGCAGCCCAGCCAAGCCCAATGTCATTAGCTAGGACGAATCACAGGGTAGTAATTGTATGTAATTGTACAAGGCATCGAGAGCGAGGTGGCCCGTCAAGCAATGAGGAAGGCCGTCGCAGAGTGCGGGGCGGGCGGCGAAAGCGAGGTGGACCATCGAGAAAGAAGAGGGGACCCGGCGGGGGGTAGAACGGAGGGGGCGAGGGGGTTGGGGAGGGAGGGGATGGGTAGGTGCGAGAATGATTGGGGAACCCGGGGGTGGGGGTGCTGGGAACAATGGGGGGGGGGGGGGCGTGCGGCGGCAGGCAGAAGATGAGACTATTCGGTGAACATTTGTAACTCTGAAACGTGGCCACACTTGTGCACTGCCTTGGTGAGGTCTGCTGTATGAATTAGCAAAGCATGTCACTCTACCAAGGCACATGTGACCATAAAGTGTCATTGAATCACCAAACACAAAAAACAAATCAAATCAGACATTGTTATGTGTCAGTACAGAAGCTAATCGCAAGAGGCTTCACAGAATACTGACTGCAATCAGTTTACTCTGATACTGGACAGGACCTGGTGACATCCTAGGCTGGGTCAGTTCCACTTTCACCATTTGTGAATATTGGTGTGGTTTTGAAAGTGTTCCAACTGGCACCAACACAGACAAATACCTCAAACAACTCTGGACCCTTGGGGTTGGATTTTCCTGCTCTGTAATCTCCTGCCTGTGTTTATCTCCGTTGGAATAAACGAGATTCGCAAAGACAAGGAAGTGCAAGGGCAGAAAATCCTCCTCCCTTCTGTGAAATATTTTTTGATGTTTCCTAACGCGGGATTTCCCTAGATTGCACTGCACACATTTGGTTGGTGAGGCCACACCCGGAGTACTGTGTTCAGCTTTGGTCACTCTTACAGGAAGGATGTCCGTAAGCTGGAAAGACTGCAGAGGAGTTGCCAGCACTCGAGGGCCTGAGCTATAGGGAGAGGTTGGGCAAGCTCGGACTCTATTCATTGGAGCACAGGAGGTTGAGGGGTGATCTTATAAAGGTATAAAAATTCACAAGAGCAATGGATAGAGAGAATGTAGTCTTTTACCCAGAGTAGGGCATTCAAGATTCATTTGATGTGGCTTTAAGGTGGGATGGGCAAGATTTAATAGGATCCTGAGGACAACCTTTTCACTCAGAGGGTGGTGGGTGGGTGTTGTGGAATGAGTTTCCAGTGGAGATATTTGAAGTAGGTACTATAAGTCACTTGGACAGGTACATGGATAGGAAAGCTTTAGAGGGATATAGGACAAATGCGGGCAGATGGGACGAGCTTAGTTGGGGCACTTTGGTTGGCATGGACGTTGGGTCAAAGGGCCTGTTTGCTTGCTGTATGTCTCATGTTAGCATCCCAGAGTACTCAAGGAGTAGCCACAGAAATAGTGGATGCATTAGTGATAATTTTTCAAAACTCCTTAGATTCTGGAGTTGTTCCGGAGGATTGGAGGGTAGCTAATGTAACCCCACTTTTTAAAAAAGGAGGGAGAGAGAAAACGGGGAATTACAGACCAGTTAGTCTAACATCGGTAGTGGGGAAACTGCTAGAGTCAGTTATTAAAGATGAGATAGCAGCACATTTGGAAAGTGGTGAAATCATTGGACAAAGTCAGCATGGATTTACGAAAGGTAAATCATGTCTGACGAATCTTACAGAATTTTTCGAGGATGTAACTAGTAGAGTGGATAAGGGAGAACCAGTGGATTTGTTATATCTAGACTTTCAGAAGGCTTTCGACAAGGTCCCACATAAGAGATTAGTATACAAACTTAAAGCACATGGTATTGGGGGTTCAGTGTTGATGTGGATAGAGAACTGGCTGGCAGACAGGAAGCAAAGGGTAGGAGTAAACGGGTCCTTTTCAGAATGGCAGGCAGTGACTATTGGGGTACTGCAAGGCTCAGTGCTGGGACCCCAGCTATTTACAATATATGTTAATGATTTGGACAAGGGAATTGAATGCAACATCTCCAAGTTTGCGGATGACACTAAGCTGGGGGGTAGTGTTAGGTGTGAGGAGGATGCTATGAGGCTGCAAGGTGACTTGGATAGGCTGGGTGAGTGAGAAAATGCATGGCAGATGCAGTATAATGTGGATAAATGCGAGGTTATCCACTTTGGTGGCAAAAACAGGAGGGTAGACTATTATTTGAATGGTGGCAAATTAGGAAAAGGGGAGATGCAACGAGACCTGGGTGTCATGGTACACCAGTCATTGAAAGTAGGCATGCAGGTGCAGCAGGCAGTGAAGAAAGCAAATGGTATGTTAGCATTCATAGCGAAAGGATTTGAGTATAGGAGCAGGGAGGTTCTACTGCAGTTGTACAGGGTTTTGGTGAGACCACACCTGGAGTATTGCGTACAGTTTTGGTATCCAAATCTGAGGAAAGACATTCTTGCCATAGAGGGGGTACAGAGAAGGTTCACCAGACTGATTCCTGGGATGTCAGGACTGTCATATGAGGAAAGACTGGATAGACTTGGCTTGTACTCGCTAGAATTTAGAAGACTGAGGGGGGATCTTATAGAAACTTACAAAATTCTTAAGAGGTTGGATAGGCTAGATGCAGGAAGATTGTTCCCGATGTTGGGGAGGTCCAGAACAAGTGGTCACAGTCTAAGGATAAGGGGGAATTCCTTTAGGACCGAGATGAGGAAAACATTTTTCACAAAGAGAGTGGTGAGTCTCTGGAATTCCCTGCCACAGAAGGTAGTTGAGGCCAGTTCATTGGCTATATTTAAGAGGGAGTTAGATGTGGCCCTAGTGGCTAAAGGGATCAGGGGGTATGGAGAGAAGGCAGGTACAGGATACTGAGTTGGATGATCAGCCATGATCACATTGAATGGCGGTGCAGGCTCGAAGGGCCGAATGGCCTACCCCTGCACCTATTTTCTATGTTTCCATGACCCTATTAGCTGCAAAAACTCTAAAACCTCACTTATTTCCCTGAAACGAGGCATTAGTACAGCGTGAGACCAATCCACTTCCAGTATTTTATACTTAGTCTGACAGTCCTAACGAATTGCAGCCACCAAGTGCTGGAGTGACTGAGCTAATCAGGCAGCGTCTCAGAAGAACATGGATAGGCAACGCTTCGGGTCAGGACCCTTCTTCAGAATCGAAACGTCACACATCCATGTTCTCCTGAGATGCTGCCTGACACGCAGAGTTACTCCAGCACTCAAGTTTCTTCCTTTGCAGACCAGCAGCTGCAGTTCCTGGTTCCTAGTCTTGACTAATTAGTTGTCAATTTGCAGGTTTTGGTTCATGAATTCAAAGGGATTCAAACTGCAGTAAAGAGCAAGAGTCTAATCTTATCCACGCAGTTTCTATGACGTGTATGCGGACAGGCATGCACAAGCTTGGCAAACAGCATGTCATGTCTCGGGCTGTTTTTCAAACCAAGACATCTATTTCCCTGCCAGCCAAACAAAAATAATGACAGGTCTTAGATTCTAATCATGGGACTAAATTATGTGATTTTTTTTTTTTTTAAATTAACGGCTTCATGGGTGTCTTAAATAACACAGCCAGTTGAAAAATATGAAGAACAAAAACAGTAAACTTCACTGCTCTTTAACTTTCTAGTTTGTTCCTGAGTTTTACAAAATCCTTTTGTAAAATTTTTTTTTTTTAAACTTTTTGTGGGTTCATTAGGGAAGATACAGTTGGCATCGTCACTAATGTAATCACAAAGGAGACACAAGGTTAGATAGGTGTGTGGCACCTCATCAAAAGATTCACCTCTACCCCATTGCGGACATCGGATTTTATCAATGGAACTGATGCACTACAATGCTGAGAACTATATTCTGCACTCTGTACCTTCCCCATTGCTCTAATTATTGTATTCATTTTGTCTCACACCTATTTTTCGTCTCTGACCTTTGTTCCACCATCTGCCTATCAAAGAACCCCCCCTCACCTGTGTTCACCTATTACCTTCCAGGGTTCGTCCCCCCCCCCCCTCTCACTTCCTTTAATTGCACAGTCTTTCTAAACGCAGAGTCTTTTGCCCAGATTGGGGGAATCAAGAACCATAGGTTTATGGTGAAGGAGGTAAGCTTTGATAGGAACCAGAGGGGGAACTTTTTTTACAGGAAGAGTGGTGTATGGAATGAGCTGCCAGATGAGGTAGTTGAGACAGGTTTGGACAGATACATGGATAGGGTAGCTTTAGAGGAATATAAGCCATACGCCGGCAGGTGGGATTAGTGTAGGTGAGTCATGTTGGTCGGCATGGGCCTATTTCCACGCGGTATGACTCTATCCATGCTCTCCAGAGATGCTGCCTGACCTGTTGAATTACTCCAGCACTTTATGTCTTTTTCGTTCCAAAGAACCACGACTGGCTGAGAGTGAATCTGTGGGGAGGTGGCGGTTCAAATCCCTGAGCCCAGCGCCGAGAGTTCCAGAACACAGTTCACTTGAATTCAAAGAACCAGAAATGCTACGCAGCTAAGATACCCGATCTGGTTATTTACAAAATTTCACACTAATGGATTCTCCGTCAATTGCAAACACCTGGGAAAGCATCAGAAAGAACAATTTCCTATCATTTCCTGACCAGGTCCAGTAGCAGGACTCAAAAATAATAATCTGTCTTCCGCATAGCCTAGCACAATAGCAAAAGGAAACACAACCCTTCAGCACCATGTCAGAGGGTTCAAGTTCACATACCATGCACGCTCGGAGACTGCGAAAGGGAGAGTGCTTCTCGTGTTTGTTTCATACGCCTCTGGTAAGCAACTGATGATTGGCCATGATCATATTGAATGGCGGTGCTGGCTTGAAGGGCTGAAGGGCCTACTCCTGCGCCTATTTTTCTACGTCCATACCTATGACCATACGCTCTCCCCGTGATCGCATGGGTTTTACCCGGGTACTCTGGTTTCCTCCAACACTCCAATGGCGTATAGGTTTGTAGGTTAATCGGCTTCGGTAAAAAATAGAAATTGTCCCTAGTGCATACAGATTCATTCACAAGTTATAGGAGTAGAATTAGGCTATTTGGCTCATCGAGTCTACTCTGCTACTCAATCATGGCTGATCTCTGCCTCCTAATCCCATTTTCCTGCCTTCTCCCTGTAGCGTTTGACACCTGTTGGGTAGTGCTAGTGAACGGGGTGATCGCTGGTTGGCACGGACTCAGCGAGCCGAAGGGCTTGTTTCCACGCTGTATCTCTAAACGCAGTGGGGCAGGTGTTAGAGCTGCTGCCTCACAACCCCTGAGCACCGGAGACAATCCTGTCCATGTGGAGTTTGGATGTTCTTCCTGTTATTGTTGGATTGTCCTAGAACCTCAGTTGGTTCACTGCCTTGTTTTGGGGAAGAAAAGTTCTTAACTATTCTTGCCTACAGGCCACGCCAGTCCTAACCCGGCATAATAGACCCTTGATGGTCCTCTGATGTGCTCCATCTAGTCACTCACTGAATCGGGAGCACTGGGAACATGACTGACCAAGTCTAGGAGTTGCAACCATAATGTCTCTCAGTGACTCACTGGTCCAATTGCTGCCTCACAGCGTCAGAGACACGGGGTCCATCCCGAGGAGGAGAACTGAGCACCCGGAGATAACCCACGCAGTCACGGGGAGAACGTACAAACTCCACACAGACAGCACCCGTGGTCAGAATCAAACCCGGGTCTGTAAGGCAGCAACTCTACTGCTGGTTCACTGCGCTGTATCAATAATATCCGTGACAATTTGCAAAATAATAGATGTTGGTGGTTGAAGGTTAACGAAGATGGGACTGGGATCCAAGCAGATTAATTATAACAGGTCCACGGGGCAGCCTGTGAGCAGTCGTGCTCTGACTGAGAAACGCCGTTAGCTGTGTCAACGTTGCATTCACAGCTGTCAACTGATACTTCGAGCTTTGTAACATGTCTGTTTCCATCAAACCTCAACCTTGCAAGTCGGTCCTTCGCCACACATCCCGGCCACGCTCTAATTTCACTCCCACCATCAGGTGGAAGTAAAGCTTGAAAACCATGACCTCCAGGTTGAAGAACAGCTTCATCCCAACAACCTTTTTGAGGGCAACACAGTGGTGCAACGGCAGAGTTGCTCCTGTACAACGCCAGAGACCTGGGTTCGATCCTGACCGCTGGTGCTGTCTGTACGGAGTTTGTACGTTCACCCCGTGACCGCGTGGGTTTCCTCTGCGTCCTCCAGTATCCTCCCACACTCCAAAGATGTTCAGGTTTGTAGGTTAATTGGTCTCTGTAAATGCCCTGTCCCACTGTATGAGTTCATTCAAGAGTCCTCCCGAGTTTGCCCTGATTCGAATTCGAAGATTTACGGTAATGGCCGCTCGTAGGTACTCGGGGAGCTATTCACGAGTCTTCCCGAGCTTACCGCGTTTCCCAAGTACGTGCCGTTAGCGTTACGAGCCACTAAGAGACGTCCCCGAGCTCCGACGTACCCGCTACGTATATTCTACGTGCTTCCACGAGTTTGATTTTTTTTTTAAACTCGGGAGAGCTCTTGAATGAACGTGCACAGTGGGACAGGGCTTTCACTTGTTCCTAGAGCATAGGATAGAAGTAGTGTACGGGTGATCGTTGGTTGGCACAGCCTTGGTGGGCCGAAGGGCCTGTTCCAATGCTGTATCTCTAAACTAAGCTAAACCAAACCATCAGGCTGTTGAACACTGCACAATAATAACCTCAACTGTGCAATATGAACGGCCTAGATTGCATTTCAGGCTTTTTGCATTAGTGTTGTTTAGTCTAGTTAGCATACAGGGTGGAAACAGACCCTTCAGCCCTCCGAGTCCACACTGACAAACGATCCCTGCACGTTAACACTATCCCACATACCCTCTGGGCAATTTTACATTCATATCAAATCAATTAACCTCAAGGCAGTAGCTCTACCCATACGCCACCATGCCACCCTATTGGAGATTTTGATTTGCCGATTTTTCTTTTTGTTTGTTATGTTATCTACCAGTACTCTGTTTCTATTCTGCTGCAAGTGAGAATCTCATTATCCCGTTGTTGGTACATAAGACAAACAGCCTTGACATTTCTTCGTTAGCCTGCGACAAGGCATCACACCACATCACGCTCAGTCTGGGTCTTTCCGCCACCAATGAAGACTTCTGCTCATTTTACAGCTAATTTCTGAGGTGCTGTCTCCCAGACTGGAGGGCTGCTCAAAGTCAGACAAGCTTTTGCTGAGACAGCCTCGCGCTGTCGGTGCAGTGGCGCATACTAATGCAGCGTCTGCAACTCTCTGAGGAGCTGGGCAGTGTTGCATCAATAAACCGTGGCCACAACATTCCTCCACCAGCCAACAGCCTGACCTGGCAATTCTGTGCCCAGGCGGTGTGGTGTGGTAGGCCTGGTCGTGTACACGGCTTCCACACCATTTTACACAGGTTGACACCAGTTCACACAGTTTGCAGGTAATTTTACAATTTGCGCGCCATTCCACACAGTTTGCACATCATTCCACACAGTTTGCACATCATTCCACACAGTTTGCACACCATTGTACATGGTTTGCACACCATTTACACACATTGCACACTGTGTTACACGGGTTTGCACACCATTCCACGTGATATATTTCTCTTTGCACTACCTGTTGCACTTATGTACGGCTTGCTTGTATCATGAGTGCTGGAGGAACTGAGCGGGTGCAGCAGCATCTATGGAGCGAAGGAAATAGGCAACGTTTCGGGCCGAAACGTTGCCTATTTCCTTTGCTCCATAGATGCTGCTGCACCCGCTCAGTTTCTCCAGCACTTTTGTCTACCTTCGATTTTCCAGCATCTGCAGTTCCTTCTTAAACGCTTGATTGTATCATGTTTTGTATGGTTTGACGGGACAGCACACAAACAAAGCTACTCGCCATATCCACACACCGGTGACAATAATAAACCAGTAATAAACCAATTAAAAAAAATCAGCATAAATACTAATGCAACAATCATCCAACACAACCCAATATCTGCACCCCAATTTATCACTCCTCATAAACCATCAACCTTCTCCCCCTGCCTCCAGTGGTAAGGAACTTCATGGATGAGACCTATTAAAATTGACAGAATTAACGAAACACGCTAGATGCAGGAAACATGTTCCCGATGTTGAGGGAGTCCACAACCAGGGGCCACAGTTTAAGAATAAGGGGTAAGCCATTTAGAACTGAGCCGAGGCCAAACTTTTTCACACAGGGGTGTGAATTTGTGGAATGCTCTGCCTCAGAAGGCAGTGGAGGCCGATTCACTGGAAGCATTCAAAAGAGAGTTAGATAGAACTCTTAGGGCTAGCGGAATCAAGGGGTATGGGTAGAAGGCTGGAACGGTGTACTGATTGTGGATGATCAGCCATGATCAAGTTGGATGGCGGTGCTGGCTCGAAGGGCCGAATGGCCACCCCTGCACCAATTGTCTATGTATGTATCTATGTAGGTATCTATGAAACATTATGGCAGCCTGGAATAGCATTTGAACTCTTAAACTACAACCAATGATCATATTGATTGGATGATTATCCAAATATGCCAAATAACTCAAATTGCTCTACAACACAGGAAAATAGCTTTGCCACTTGTGGAAAGGTGCTCTGAGCAGATACACATCACATGTTTAAGTGTGCATCTTGGACGTGTTTAATGATTACAGTGGCTGGCGTCCCTGCGGCTGGCGTGACTGTGCTTACACTGAGACACACTGTGCATACCCATTTGTCCAGAACCTGTTGTGCTGCTTGGAAACCACAATGAACCATAGATACTGCCCGCTCCATCACGGGTACTGACCTCGCCACCATCAAATGGATCTACAGGAGGCGCTGCCTCAGAATGGCAGCCAGAACCGTTGGAGAACCACACCACTCTGGCCATGCTCTCAACTCACTGCGACCATCAGAAAGAAGGCACAGGTGCCTGAAAACTGTGACCTCCAGGGTCAAGAACAGCTTCTTTCCTACAACCATCAGGCTCTTGAACATTACTAAACACTAATCTGTGAACCGTATATGATTGCACCAAGGACTTCGGACTTGCCTACCTCGAACACCCACAACTCTTCCCGTTTTCATGCCTAGTTTGAAAACTCGAATGCCCAGGCACGAAGGAGATTATACAAGTGGTGGACACTGTGCGGTCCATCACGGGTTCTGACCTCCCCACCATAGAAGGGATCTGCAGGAGTCACTGCCTTAAAATGCCAAGCAGCATCGCCGAAGACCCACACCATCCTGGCCACGCTCTCATATCACTCCCACCACCTCCAGGTTCAAGAACTTTTTCTTCCCAACAACCCAAACACTAGACTACAATAACCTCAACTATGAACTATAGACTGCTTACACTGTGGTCTTTCGGATATTTTTATATACTAGTATTGCGGTTATTATTTTTATTGAGTTTTTGGTCATTATATATTATTTATTATGTACAGTCTCTAACAGTCTGCTGTGCGCCTGCTGCAAGAAATAATGACGTTGTTTCATTGTCGGTACGTATGACAATAAAAAGTTCATAAGCGCATAAGTCATAAGAGCAGATAGGGGCCATTTGGCCCATCGAGATTGCCATTCAATCATGGCTGATCAATGTTTCCCTCTCAACTCCATTATCCTGCCTGATCTCTGTAACCCTCGACACCCTCACTAATCAAGAACCTTTCAATCTCAAGAAGTAAACACTCTTGGCTCGGCAGAACCCACAGCGGAGTACATTTCCAGGCTTGACAACGTTTTACATGGTGAACATGAGCGATGTTGGGCTGACCTTGTTGTAGTAGCGGAGATGGACCGTGTGCCACTGCCCGTCGCTCACGCCGCCAGGGATGTACGGGGAGACCATCGATGTCGACTCGCCTGTTGGGAAGCAAAACAGTGACACACCACGATGAGATGAATTGATTTTCTCAATTCTGTTATGAACATTGAATTTTCTCACTTCTGTTATGAACATTGAATTTTCTCAATTCTGTTAACCCTTGCTGTCTCCTCCCCTTCCCACCTCTCCCTCAGCCCTCGGGCCCTGGCATTCCCTCTCTCTCTATCTCTCCCCCACCTTAGTCGTACTAGCTTCTCATTTTCACACTACAAACAGCTTACAATGGCTTGTTCCCTTTTTCATCGATACTTTTTTGCATATCTTTCATTCATTGTTCTTTA
This sequence comes from Okamejei kenojei, assembly GCA_035221665.1. Taxonomy (NCBI): domain Eukaryota; kingdom Metazoa; phylum Chordata; class Chondrichthyes; order Rajiformes; family Rajidae; genus Okamejei; species Okamejei kenojei. The sequence goes on along the minus strand of CM069154.1, from coordinate 22,009,396 downwards.
TCTCTCCACATCACCGTCTATATCTCTCGTTTCCCTGATCCCTGACCAGCCTGAAGAAGGGTCTTGACCCGAAACGTCGCCTATCTCCTTCGCTCCTTAGATGCTGCTGCACCCGCTGGGTTTCTCCAGCCTTTTGTGTACACACCACGATGAGACTAGATTCCCTCCATACTTGCTCTGCTGCCCCTTTGCTTGTCCAGAGATGGCACCGTTGGCAGATTATTTAATAGTTTAGGTTTAGAGATACAGCGCGGAAACAGGCCCTTCGGCCCAACGAGTCCGCGCCGACCAGCGATTACCGTCCACCAGTTCTATCCAACACACCAGGGACAATTTACAGAGGCCAATTAACCTACAAACCTGCACGCCTTTGGGAAGTGGGAGGGAGCCGGAGAACCTGGAGAACACCCACGTGGTCACAGGGGTAACATTCAAACACCACCTGCAGACAGCAGCCAGGGTCAGGATCAAACCTGGGTCTCTGGTGCTGTGATGCCCCCCCCCCAGAGAGCATTCAAGGAACAGCGGAACAGTTAGAGGAACAAGCATCCGTTACTGTCAGCAGATGCCAGTTAATATGCAATTTAAATATTTATAGCAAACCATTGGGGGACTGAAACCTGGCTGTCGGCCGTTTAACCGTGTTAACTCCCCTTCCCATTCTTTCTGTCCCAGGCCTCTTCCAGGCCACACACAAAATGGAGGAACAGCACATCATAACTTGGGTAACTTACACCCCAATGGTATGAATATTGAATTCTCCAATTTTAGGTAAGAAAACCCACCCTCCTCACTCCCTTCGTGCCATCCTGCACAAATATGGGCCATTTGGCCCAACTCAGCCATGCCGACCAAGATTCCCCATCTACGATATTCCCAATATCGTCCACATGTCCCTCTACATTTTCCCCATCCATGTACCTGTCCGAGTTGTCCAAGCACTTGTTAGCTACTAGATGTTTACACTGGTTTAATAATTAATTTCTTGTACATTTAGCTGGTCTTTAGGTTTCCATCCGCTTGAACGCACTTTGAGGGGATCTGAGAGGAATAGTTGCCACCCAGAGAGCCTGGAGTTCACAACTAGAGAGTGGTGGAGGCAGAGTCACTGGCAGCAGTCAAACTGTGTCTGGTCCAGCATTGAAATCGTGAAGGTATAGAAGGCCACAAGCCAGGTGCTGGAGATGGGATTGATAACGATGGGTGCCCACTTGTCAGCACAGGCATAATGGGCCGAATTGCCCGTTTCCTTGATTTCAAGTAGATAGAGAACAAATATCATCACAGGGTCATGAAGGATAGGAGCAGAATTAGACCATTCAGCCCATCGAGTCAGCTCCACCATTCAATCATGGCTGATCTATTTTTCCATCCCAACCCCATTCTCCTGCCTTCTCTCGTAAACTTTGACCCCCTCACTGATCAAGGACTATCATTCTCCGCTTTAAAAATACCCAGTGGCTAGACTTCCACAGCTGTCTGTGGCAATGTATTCTACAGATTCACCATCCTCTGACTGAAGAAATTCCTCCTCATCTCCTTTCTAAAGGTGCTTCCTTTTATTCTGAGGGGGGCACAGTGATGCAGCAGTAGAGTTGCTGCCTTACAGCGCCAGAGATCCGGGTTTGATCAAGACTACGGGGTTTGTACATTCTCCCAGGGACTACATGGGTTTCCTCCCACACTCCAAAGACGTACAGGTCTGTAGGGTAATTGGTTTCTGTAAATCACCCCTAGTGTAGCAGCACGCTTGTGTTCGGGGGTGATCGCTGGTCGCACAGACTCGGTGGGCCGAAGGGCTTCATTCCACGCTGCCGCTCTAAAGTCTAGTCTTCATCCTCAACGCAGATGTCCATCTTAATGAAGGAGTCCCAATAAAATCACAATGCCAGCAGTCCCCAGTCCAGCTAGACACCAAACAATTACTGACCTGCAGAGAATGTTAACTGAATCTGCTCATTGATTATCTCCAGGGCAATGAAGTCATGTTTCTCATTGAAACGCCCGTTATACAACAGCAAGGCATTCTTCCCCTTGGTGGCAAACCTGCAAAATAAACAAACTTTCAATCCAAAAGTCAGTTTAAAAAATAGAAAAACAGAGAACCCTTCAAGGTTTATAAATTAATAAAATGTTGTTGTGGAATTCAATCAGTCAACATGGGGAAGGTTGGTCTATGATGAAGCAATTGAAGACTGGGGAACGTCTATGATGACTATGGCGTCCATGATGATGAACACTAGGACACATCTTATGTAGGTTGGAAGATCATTGATGAACCAGGTGAAGATTAGGACACAAGATCGTGTGATAGGAGCAGAATTAGGCCATTTGGCCCATAAAGTCTACATCTTCTCCTCAGGTGATGATTGGCCTCAAACAACCACAATCCCCTTTCTTTGTTCCACAAAAGGTACAGAGGTGTGAAAACGCGCACCTCCAGAATCAGGGGCCATCTCTTCCCAGCTGTTATCAAGCAACTGTACCATCCTACCAATAGGAGAGTGGTCCTGACCTCCCATGTACCTCATTGGAGACCCTCGGACTATCTTTGATCAGACTTTACTGGACTATATCTTGTACTAAATGTTATTCCCTTTATAATCTATCTGGACACTGTGAACGGTTCAATTGTAATCATGTATAGTCTTTCTGCTGACTGGTTAGCAAGCAGCAAAAGCTTTTCCCTGTACCTTGGTACACGTGACAATAAACTCAAACCCAACTTAAACCCGAGTTTGGCTCAATTGTATTTATCTATGTGTAATATTATCTGATATGATCGGATAGCATGCGAACCAAAGCTTTTAATTGCACCTCAGTACCAGTGACAATAACAAACATAAACTTAACCCTCGGTATGGCACCAGACATTGCCACGCTTTCCCTTGAATGTCCCTTGAATTCACATTCACTGCAGCTCCTTGATTCCAAAAGTTGCCAAAATGTCAAATCCATTTGTTCTCAACCTGTTTCTGGAATTCAGTCGCTTGATCCTGATCGATCGATCCTTCCATAAGCTGGGGAACTGTTTGCTTCACCTCTACCACTTTGAGAACATTGGACTTTGTCTAGGAAACTGATACACTACAATCTTGGGCGGCACGGTGGCGCAGCGATAGAGTTGCTGCTTTACAGCGATCGATCCTGACTACAGGTGTTGTCTGTACGGAGCTCGCACATCCCCCCTGTGACTGCGTGGGCTTTCTACGAGTGCTCCAGTTTCTTCCCACATTCCAAAGACATACAGGTTTGTAGGCCAATTGGCTCCTGTCATTTGTCCCTAGGGCGTGGGAAAGCGCTAGTGTACGGGTGATCGTCAGTTGGCGTAGACTTGGTGGTCCAAAGACCTATATCCAGGTTGTATCTCTGAACTAAACTAATGTTGAGAACAACATTCTGCATTCTGCACCTTCCCCTTTGAACTGATTGTATCTACGTATTAAATATCTGACCTTTTTAAGTTAGCGTGCAAAACAAACCTTTTCTCGGTATCTCAGTACATCTGACAGTCACAAACCTTAGGCTGAAACAAATTGAACTGAGACTGTGATGAGATCCAGAGTTCAGTTTAGTTTAGAGATACAACATGGAAACAGACCCTTCACACCACCGGGTCCACACCGACCATCGATCGCTATACTTGTAATGGCTGATAAAGGTACACGTACTCTAAGGATGAAGGTGGAGGAGGAGGTATAAGGATATAAAGGAACGGGGCTGTGGGGAAATGTAGAAACAAGGAGAGCGTTAATACTGATGTATCAGTTAGCACAGGGAAGTTGGGACATGGAATGAAATGGCTGAGTTTTATGTAATCGCAAGCAAGCAGGCAGTGAAACTATCTGCAAGGAACCGAGATAAAAGGGGAATAATTGATGTGACTGGCTATACTCTCAAAAGAACTGCATTAAACAACCATAGCTTTGTACAAATCACTCAAATTACATCAATGAGACGTCTTTGGAATGTTGACCGCGTCAGTGTGAGTAACATTTTGAACGCAGCCAATGGATTTGAGTTCTGGAGTTAAACTGTAAGATGATAATGCTACTCACAGAGACTTTTGTGGTCTCCTGTCCTCGGTATGTGGATTCACCCAAACAGTGAGTCTCACAGATTGTATTACATTGATGAGTCATACAGGTGGTGTCACCCCCAGCCTTTGTTTGACAGAATGACTCTGCTTTCCGAGTTTCTTTTTTTACTTTTGCTTATTTATTCTGATGAGCTCAATCTATTTAACTGTACAAAAAGTTGCCTTCTTCCCAAATTAAGGTCATATTGTTTCACGAAGAAGGGTCCCGGCCCAAAATGTCATTAGTCTGGGCTGAAGGACAGTCCCAACAGGAAACATCGGCTGTCCCTTCCCTCCACAGATGCTGCCTGGCACGCCGAGTTCTTCCATCATTTTACTTTTTCTCAAGATTTCAGCATCTGCAGTTTGCAGTCTCTTGTGTCTTCACGATAATATGTCTCACAGCATAAGAGAACCAGGTTCGATCCTGATCTCGGCTGCATTCTGTGAGGAGTTTGCACGTTCTCCCTGTGGATGTGTGGGTTTCCTCCGGGAGCTCCAGTTTCCTCCCACATCCCAAGGATGTGCAGGTTTATAGGTTAATTGGTCCTCTGTAAAAATTGCTCCTAGTGTGTAGGGAATTAACGAGAAAGTGGGATAACATAGATCTGGTGTGAATAGGTGATCACCGGTCAGCTTGAACTCTGCGGGCTGAAGGGCCTGTTTCCATTCACTACCTTTAAACTAAATATGCCTTGTATCAATAGTCAGGCCATTTTGGTGCTTTGATGATTGGTTCGTTAGAAATAACTGAGTTAGGAGTTTGTCTTTCCATGTTGCCAGTGATGAGAGGGATTGAATGGAATGCTATTTTAGTTTTTAGACATACTGCGTGGAAACAGGCCCTTCGGTCCACAGAGTCCGCATTGAGCATGAATCACCCGTACACCAGTTCTATCCTACACACTAGGGACAATTTACAGAAGCCAATTAACTGCCAATCCTGCAATTCCTTTGGAATGTGGGAGGAACCTGGAGCACCAGGAGGAAACCCACGCGGTCACAGGGAGAACGTGCAAACTCCTTACAGACAGCCCCCTTAGCCAGGATTGAACCCGGGTCTGTTGCCCTGTGGCCCTGCTCCCCTTGATAATTTTTATGATTAACAGCATAGTCAGTGAGGAATGGGCAGCTGCCGACACAACAGAATTCGTGTCAATTGGGTTTGAGAGACAGAGTCATATAACACAGAAACAGGCCCTTCAGTCCAACTTTCCCATACTGACCAGGGTGCTCTGTCCACACTAGTTCCACACTTGGGGCAGCGCAGTGGCGTAGTGGTAGAGTTGACGCCTTACAGCGCCACAGACACGGGTTCAACCCTGACTACGGGTGCTTATCTGTACCACGTTTGTACATTCTCCCCGTGACCTGCGTGGGTTTTCACCGAGATCTTCGGTTTCCTTCCACACTCCAAAGCCGTACAGGTTTGCAGGTTAGTTGGCGTGGTATAAACACCCTCGTGTGTGCAGGGTATGTGCGGGGACCGCTGGTCGGTGCAGACTCGATGGACCGAAGGGCCTGTTTCTGCTCTGTATCTCTAAACTAAACCTGCCCACGTTCGACCCCTATCCCGCTAAACCTCCCCTATCCCTCCAAACCTCCCCTATCCCTCCAAACCTCCCCTATCCCTCCAAACCTCCCCTATCCCTCCAAACCTCCCCTATCCCTCTAGAGCTCCCCTATCCCGCTAAACCTCCCCTATCCCGCCAAACCTCCCCTATCCATTTCATCGTCGAAGACACAGTCAACTGAAAAATATTTCATTTCACTTGCTACACAGAGTGGCACGTTCCTTTGTACAAATGGTGCACAAATAGACACAAATAAACACCACCTCTTCTTTCAGCTCATTATTTGGTGAACTATCTGTGGGCATTACAGAGAACGCTGGATCACACCCGCCTGCGGGTGACAGAGGAGAACGTGGGCTGCATCTCTCACAGTAATGGTGCAACATTTTCCGAAGCTTTGCAGCTGATCCGGACTGAGCATTTCCTGGCTTTGTTCTGGAGAGATCCCCAAGTGTTTACTTAAGATAAAGCATTTCATTGCTTTTATAACATCATGCCGTGACATCCCACGCTCTCTGCCCTCACCTCCCATCCCTTTCCAGGTGAGGGGAATTGATTGCGGTGTCAAATTAGTAGCTCAAAATAGACCTTTCATATCCAAATCTAGAGGATATGAAAATCAGGCCTGCTGGACTTCCCGGTTACTGGCTATTTTAAGGTGGGGGGGGGGGGGGGGGGGGGGGGGGGGGGGGGGGGGGGGCGGGGGGAGATGATTTAACAGGAGTATGAAGGGCAAAGTTTTCACACAGAGGGTGATAGGTATATGTAACCAGCTGCCACAGGAGATAGTTGACACAGGTACTATGAAAGCAACATTTTAAGGGTACTGGGATAGGTACATGAATAGGAATGTTTTAGAGGGATACGAGGGGTGGAAGATTGCAACCTTCACGTGGTCCGCCCTGTTTTGACTAATGCAATCAACTCGACGTGCACAAACGGAAGATCAAATAGAACAAGAAGAAGAAGAGGGATACGAGGCAAGTGATGACAAATGGGCTAACTTAGTTGGAGCATCTTGGTCGGCATGGACGAGTTGGGCCGAAGGGCCTGTTTCCGTGCTGTTCGATTCTATGATTCAACTTTAACTCCCTTTCCCTTTCACCCGCGGATCTTTTTAGCTGGGCCCCTCCATTATCAGAGTGAGAGCACATGCAAATCTCATATTCTGCTTGGGTAAATCCACACCATTTAAGCAAGAACTTTGCTACTAGCAGCTGTTGTTTTAGTTACAGATACCCCAGATATCCTCAGCTGTAACAAAACTCATACATTCCTTTGAACCCCGACATGAAATTATTCAATGTAAATGTGCTGGAAGAAAGAAAACCAGAGGCTCCAGTTAATTATTGAGCAGACTCATTATAGTATATTTATTTTTTATGTACTGCACTGAACAAGCTAAATTAAACTTCTCCAATGAGAGCTTAGTTTAGTTTAGATCAGGTATACAGCGTGGAAACAGACCCTTCAGCCCGCCAATTCCACACCGACCAGCGATCCCCGCACATTAACACCACCCTAGACACATTAGGGACAATTTTACATTTACTCCAAGCTAATTAACCTACAAACCTGTACATCTTTGAAACCGAAGATCTTGGAGAAAACCCACGCAGGTCAAGGGGAGAACGTACAAACTCCGTACAGACAAGCACCTGTAGTCAGGATCGAACCCGGGTCTCTGGCGCTGTGAGGCAAAAGCTTTACTGCTGTGCCACCCTTTGTATGTCTGCAGATAACAACACTGCCTATTGAACAATGACGAGATCGGGCAATCGTTCTCACAAAATCCAACATGCTACTTCAGTAATGGAGCACCTTCCAGGAATGTTCTCAAAACAGCCAACAGCAAACTAAAGCAAACGCACTTCAAATGATAAATCTGAGCTCCAATTACATGCGGCCGACAAAAACACAAATCAATGATGTTTCCCTCATGGATGAGCAGAGAAAATGCATCTACCTGCCCCCGTCCTGCAGAAGGTACAGAAGCCGATTCAATGCTTGACACTGACAAATAGCTTACTTGCTAGCTCTTTAGAAGACTTGCCCTGGTTATTCCTTCGTCTCCCCGCTCCCGTCCGGCAGAAGGCACAGAAGCTTGAAAGCGCACACCACCAGACTCAGGAACAGCTTCTTCCCCTCAATTACCAGGGTTCAGAACAGTCCTTCCATAAGCTATGGTACTGTAGTCTTTGTCTCTGGAACTAATGTGCTACAGTGCTGAGAACTATATTCTGCACTCTGTATCTTTCCCCCTGGTTCTACCTGTTGTACTTAAGTTTAGCTTGATTGCATTTATGTCTGTTTGGACAGCATGCAAAACAAAGCTTTTCACTGTACCTCGGTACACGTGACAATATACCGAAACCAAAACAGCGGGGGCGCAGAAACGAGGAACTGCAGGTGGGGGTTTACAAGATAAGACACAAAGTGCTGGAGTAACTCAGCGGTCACGCAGCATCCCTGGAGAACATGGATAGGCAACGTTTCAGGGCGGGACCCTTCCAAACAGTGGGGTCCGGTCCGGCCCGACTGGGTTACAGCACATTTGAAGTTACAGCCCCCCCCCCCATGGACAAGGCTGCAGGGTGGCTGGGTAGAGGCCACACTTCTGTACCGTCAGCACCAGAGGCAAGCGAGATGCTGCACAAAACACCGACACTGCCGTCGGCACCAGGATCTCAAAACAGGAGCAGATAACGCGCGCCCGAGCATTAAACCCCTGCAGCTGCTGATGGCAACACGAGCATTTAAATGGTGGCTGGAAGTGGCAATTTAAGCACATGCTTTCCAAGACCCAGCAGGTTGAAGCAACACATTAAGAACGTAAGCAATAGCCGCAAGAACAGGACAGTCTTTCATCCATCAGCATCACCGCTGCTCTCCAGGGCCTGAGCTTCATGGTTAATTTGTGGAACAAACCGCCAGACCTGTGGACCATTGATCACAATCCCACCAGGACCGCTGGGGAATCTAGACTCATGCTGTTAAATAGATATGCGATTTAATTTTCAAATGGCTAGCCTGAGGGTTGGTCATCATGAAACTACCCAGGTTGTTGTGGGAAAACCCCATGCTTCACTAACACAGTGATGACTCCTGCCCTTTGTGCAACTGCAGGACTGACTGCCAGTGACTTTGGGAGCCGTTCGTTCAGTTTAGAGGTGCAGCCCTTCGGCCCATCAAGTCCACACCGACCATCGATCACGTGTTCACGCTAGTTCTATGTCATCCCAATTTCTCATCAATTCTCTACACACCAAAAGCAGCTTACAGAGGCCAATTAACCTGCATGTCCGCACGCCTTGGGATGTGGGAGAAAAACGAAAACCCGGAGGAAACCCACATGGTCACAGAAAGAGCATGCAAACTCCACGCAGGCAGCAGTTAGGATCAACCCCAGGTCTCTGGTTCCGTGAGGCAGCGGCTCTACCAGCTGCACCATTTTGTTGCCCTCAGTGTTAAAATTCAAGAGCAGGGGCGGCTCTGTAGTGCAGCTGATAAAGCTGCTGTCTCACAGCACCGGAGACCCAGGTTCAATCCTGACCTTGGGTGCCTTCTGATTGGAGTTTGCACGTTCTCCCTGTGAGAACTCCTCGGGGTACTCCGGTTTCCTCCCATATCCCAAAGACGAGTGGTTTTGTAGGTTAGTTGGTCTCTGTACCCACCTTCACAGTGTTAGTGTTCAAGAATAAATGCCAGCAGGGTGGCACAGGTGGTTCAGCTGCTGCCTCACAGCACCAGAGGCCCAGGTTCGATCCTGACCTCGAGTGCTGAGTGTGTGGAGTTTGCACATTCTCCCTGCGACCGCGTGGGTTTCCTCCGGGTGCTCCGGTTTCTTTAAGGTCAGGATCGAGCCCGTGCCCCCCACTGACCTGGGAGAGAGGTTTTGCTCCCGATGCTATTGTGCTAAGGTGGCACAGCGGTAGAACTGTTGCCTCACCGCGCCAGAGACCCGCGTTTGTCCCTGACTACGGGTGCTGTCTATACGGAGTTTGCATGTTCTCCCCGTGACCACGTGGGTGCTCCGGTCACCTCCCTCACTCCATAGACATACGTGTTTGTTAAAATTGAAACTTGTCCCCAGTGTGTGTAGGATAGTGTGAACGTGCGGGGATCGCTGGTCGGCGCGGGGTCGGTGGGCCCAATGGCCTGTTTCCGCGCTGTTTCTGGAAACTAAACTAAAATTAGGACGTAAGGGAGTGAGGACTTACATGAGAGAGAGGCTGAAGTGGAACCGCTGCCGCAGGCCTTTGAAGGTGATGAAGGATTGCCGAGGGAAGCTGCGGGTGGTGACGTCGCAGTACGGACGCTCGTACTCCCCCGGCAGACACTCGCACTTGAAGCCCCCCACCAGCAGGTTGACACACGCCCCGCCGTTCCGGCAAATCCCCGGAGAACACCGGCCCGACCGGGAGTTCACTTCACAGCGATGACCTGCAAGGGAAGAGACATCAGCTTGGTTACAGCACAGCAGAGATCGGCACAAAATACCAGAGTTACTAAGGACAGGCAGCATCTCTGGATAGAAGGAACGGCCGACGTTTCAGGTCGAGACCCTTCTTCAGACTGGCACAGCGACATGCTTGCAGCTCAGAACTCTCAGAATAAAAGGACGTACCTTCAGAAAGGAGACCAGGAGCAATTTCTTTAGTCAGCGGGTGGTGAATCTGTGGGATTCATCGCCACAGGCGGTTGTGGAATCCAAGTCATTCTGTATTTTTTTACGGTGGAGATTGACAAGTTCTTGATTAGTAATGGCGTCAAAGGTTACAGGGAGAAGGCAGGAGAATGGGAACGATATATCGGCCCTGATTGAACGGTGGAGAACGCTCATTGGGGCTGAATGGCCCATTCTGTTCCTGTGACTCATAAGCTGTTTGTCGGCAGATTAACATCGTAACACATGAGAAAAAGACTTCAAACCAGAAAATAGAACTCCCACTCCAATAATAGCCTTATAAATGGAGACATTGGCTCGGTGGTCCAAAGGGCCTGTTTCCGCACTAAGGCCTACATGTCCAAAGGAGGAGGTAGTTGAGGCAGGTGCTATCGCAACGGTTCAGAAACATTTAGACAGGTTCACAGATAGGACGGGTTTAGAGGGGTATGGACCAAACGCCGGACAGGTGGGACTACAGTAGATGGAGTATGTTGGTGTGCTGCAGTATGTTGGTCGGTGTGGGCTGAATGGCCTCTATACACGCTGTGTGACTCTATAACATTGAGTATGCGTGGAGTTTTGAGAGCAGGCTCAAAGCCATCAATGCCGTCCTTTCCCCCATCTGCACAGTGGCAGCAGCCGAACATTAATTCAAACAAACGTTAGTATCTACCATCAAAGCCATTCCACAGACCGTAATTCTTTGCCCCACCCAGGCTACAGAGGAAGGTTCTCTTAAATGAGTGAATCACATCAAAGGGTAGAGAGCAACGAGCCTCTCAGGTGCTCGCACAGGTTTCACAGGCATACTCCCCCCCCATTGGAGCTACAGCGGGAAGGGTTCAAGCAGAGAGAGAGAGAGAGAGAGAGAGAGAGAGAGAGAGAGAGTGTGTTGATCTGAATCAGGTTTCATATCTGGGCTGACAGCCATGGAAAGCACCTGACACAGAACGATGAGACGCTGGCAGCAATGAGCCAAGCCTGCAATATTCAACCACTTCTGGAGTGGGTGGGAGGTGGGGCGTGGGAGGTGGAGAGAGGTGTGGGGGAGAGTTACTGCCATTGCAAAGAAGGCAATGCAGCAGCATTTGTAATTAGAATAAGTCACGATTTATATCTTAAGGGAGTTTCACACAATTATGATATACATAAAACATCATGCTCACACCATTTCTTTTTTTCCCTTCCATTGTGTTCCTCCCCCATGCCTCTTTCAGGTTAGGGTTAGGGTTAATAACGAGTTGGATAGACACAAAGTGCTGGAGTAACTCAGCGGGTCAGGCTGCATCTCTGGAGAAAATTGATCAGTCTGAAGAAGGGATCCTACCCATTTTCTCCAGAGATGCTGCCTGACCCACTGAGTTACTCCAGCATTTCCTGTCTATCTTTGGTATAAACCGGCATCTTTTTCATTATATGATGTTCGGCCACATCGATTGATTGATTGAAAAAATACAGCAGGGAAATAGGCCCTTCTGCCCACCTAGTCCATGCTAGACCAGTTCCATGTTATCTCACTTTCTCATCCACTCCCTACATGGTATAGGCAATTTACACAGGCCAATTAACCTGCAAACCTACACATCTTTGGGATGTGGGAGAAAACTTGAACACTCAGATGAAGCCCACGCAGTCACTGGGAGACCAGGCAAACTCCTCACAGGCAGCACCCGAGGTCAGGATTAAATCCGGGTTTCTGGCGCTGTGAGATGGCAGCTCTACCAGCTGTGCCACTGTGCCGCCCTCATCTGCATTAAGACATTTCCCTTCAATCTATTCGTCACCTGCATGTGTAGTAAATTGTAATGGAGTCCCATGTCGTTTACTTTTATTCACTGGTTATCTGGGAATTAAGGGATTTTACTACCGTTTTTTCCAAACGTCGCAGTGACATATTTTACATTGAGGCTTTAGTGGATCCTTACCAACAGTAGGAAAATCTAAGTCTCGAAGTCCAAGAACCAGCACACAACAAACACATTGTGGATTTTTAACTGCGTCTTTTTTCTTGTGATGGTACGCACTGTACGGGCACCTCCAGAAAGTTAAAAACTTAATTTTCAAATTGTTGGACTTTTCAATACAAGAAAAAGATTACCGAAATATAAAAAGTAAAATGTATGAATTAATTTGGCAGTCAAGCTGTTAAACAGCTTATAGAACCATCATCGACAGCGAAGGAGCGAGATGCATACTAGCACCTTTTTGTCAACAAAAAAAACCTGTTTAACAGAATATAAACTCTTCTAAATCAGTATATTTACTCGTGCAAAGATCAGCAATTCACAGCAGCAGCCAAATCAAAAATAAACAGACTTCAAACAACCCAAAAACACTATATTTGCTTAGAAGTCAAAATCCATGACTTTTTAAGATATAAAAGCCGTAACTAAGACCTTCCCCAAATCTAAATCATTTTCAAACTATTCCTGGCGACCATGCGTCTAACTTAATAGATGTGTACAAAATCATGAGAGGAATAGATTGTGTAAATGCACACCTTTACCCAGAGTAGGGGAATCGAGAACCAGAAGACATAGGTTTAACGTGTGTGGGGGGGGGGGGGGGGTGGGGGGGGGGGGGGGGGGGAGGGGGGGGGGGGGGGGGGGGGGGGGGAGAGAGATTTAATAAGAATCTGAGGGGCAACTTTTTTTAATGCAAAGGGTGGTGGGTGTATGGAACGAGCTGCCGGAGCAGGTAGTTAAGGCAGGTGCTATTGTAATGTTTAAGAAATGTTTGGACAGGTTCATGAATAGGATAGGTTTAGAGGGATAAGAGCCTCTAAGCAGGATGGTGGGACTATTGTAGATGTGGCATGTTAGTCGGCGTGGGCAGGTTTACACGCTGTATGAACTCTATCACTCTATAACTGTGCTCTTGTTCTTGTGCTATTTTTGTAGCTTCATTGTCATTATTAAATGCAGCTCAGTTGTACAGTGAGGAGGGCGCAGCTGGCAGAGCTGCTGCCTCACAGCGCCAGAGACCCGAGATTAATCCTGACCACAAAGTGAGCTCAGTGTGTCGGGCAACGTCTCTGGAAAACGTGGATAGGTGGTGTTTCGGGTCGGGACCCTTCTTCAGACTGAAGTAGGGCCCCGAACCAAAACGTCACCTACCCATGCTCTCCAGAGATGCTGCCTGACCTACTGAATTACTCCAGCACTTTGTGTCCTTTTATGTAAACCAGGATCTGCAGTTCTTCAAATAGACAACTGAACCTGTTCTTACTGAATGGCTTGAATTAGATATTCTCATCAAGCACGACACCTGGAGGCTGCAGCGAATCGTCCGATCAGCAGAGAAGGTTATTGGCTGCAACCTTCCCTCCATTGATGAACTGTACACTGCAAAGGCCAGGAAGCGAGTGGGCAAGATCATCTCTGACCCCTCTCACCCTGGCCACAAACTCTTTGAATCACTTCCCTCTGGAAGGCGACTCCGGACTGTCAAAGCTGCCACAGCCAGACATAAAAACCGCTTTTTTCCCCACGAGTAGTAGCTCCACTCAATAACCAAAAATCTGTAGCCTCCTTTTGTTCTGGTATTTTATTTAATTCACATATTTATTCAAGAATGTTTTATTATTAATGTTTAATGTTTTGTGTATCATTCTTAACTGTCGCTGTATGTCATGTTATCACTTGCGGGCGGAGCACCAAGGCAAATTCCTTGTATGTGAATACTTGGCCAATAAACTAATTCATTCATTCATGAGGCTTTTTACAGCACAATTTCTTAGCTCAATGGTTTCACATCATTCACACTGATTTTAACACTGTCATAATACCATGGTTCTAAACTGTATTCTCTTTCTTCCTACAGTCTGCACTTGCCAACTATTCATACAATTAAACAAATGTCGGTTTTCCAAAATGTAGCTTTAAGGTTTGAGTAATGGTGGCTCATGGTGTTTATTGTGGCTGTAGGGGGGTGATCATAAAACCTCCATGATGGCCGTATAAACATTAGGTTAATGACGGCTGAACACAGCGTTGTAATACAGCCACCATACAATTAAGTCCATTCAAGCAGCCTACACAGCTACTGTGCAGTAAAGGCCAGGCATGTATTGAGCTTACACTGAGATATTGGGAGTATAAACAGTGATATAATCATTTGATCATGTTTGCCAAGCAAGCAGCAAAGCCTAGGAAGCAATTTATCGGGATGCATCACAGCACGGTTTGGGAGCAGCTCCACCCAAACCCGCAAGAAATTGCAGAGAAGATAGACACAAATGCTGGAGTAACTCTGCGGAACTGGCAGCATTTCTGGCTGGAAGGAATGGGTGACCTTTCGAGACCCTTCTTCAGACTGAATTGCAGAGAATTGTGGACGCAGCCCAGACCATCACACACAAGCCAACCTCCCTTCCATTAACTGCATCGACACTTCACGCTGCCTCGGCAAGACCACCAATCTAATCAAAGACCAGTCTCACCCCCGTCACTCCCTCTTCTTCCCTCTCCCATCAGGCAAGAGGTACAGAAGTGTGAAAACGCACACCTCCAGGTTCAGGGACAGTTTCAGGTAACTGAATCCATCCAACCCACAATTAGAGTGCGGTCCTGAGCTACCAGCCACCTCATTGAAGACCCTCGGACTATCATTAATCGTACTTTACTGGGCTTTATCTTGCACTAAACGTTATTCTCTTTATTCTTTTTCTGTACAGTGCGGGTGGCTTGATTGTATTCAAGTATAGCCTTTCCGCTGACTGGTTAGCACACAACCTTTCACTGTACCTCGGTACACGTGACAATAAACTAAAGTAAAATTAGCACAATGTCAATAAACAATTTATGTTGGTCCAAGTATTGGAAGAATCTGCATCATAGAAATATTATCCTCAAACACAACTAGGATACAGTAACAAAGGTCAAATTCCCACTGCGGTGGCGCAGCGGGTAGTGCTGCTGCCTCACAGCACCAGTGAGCCGGTTGCTGCCTGTGAGAGATGTGCACATTCTCCCTGTGACCGTGTGGGTTCCCTCCGGGTGCACCGGATTCCACCCACATCACAAAGGCGTGCAGGTTAGTAAATAAATGAGCCCTCAGTAAATTGTCCCCAGAGTACAGTGAGTGGATGAGAAAGTGGAATAACATAGAACTAGTGTGTACGGGTGATCAATGGTCGGTGTGGACTTTGTCCACTGCAGGGCCTTTTTCCATGCTGTATCTCTGAACTAAACCGAACTAAACCAATTTCTCAAATGTAAAAGTTGAGCTGGGCTGCTAAAGTGAGGAAATACCAATGTTTAAGATGCTATTCAAACACATTATTAAAAAAAATAGGGAACAAAACATTATGTATAGACTGCTGAGTAATAACAGAACCAGTTTCAAGTGCAGGCTGATTGGTTATCAATAGAAGTCCGATTTGTAAGAAAGACTTATTCTTGCGTTTTTAGGTTTAGTTTTATTGTTGTCACGGATACCGGGGTACAGTGAGAAGTTTTGTTTGGTGTGCTATCCAATCTGAGCAGATAATACTATACAAAATATAATCAAGTCAAGAGACAAATAGACAGAGTAAAGGGGAAGTTACAGAGCGCAGAATATAGTTCTCAGCATTGTAACACAACAGTCCAATGTCCACAATGGGGTGAATCAGACAGTACCCTATCTGATGGAAGGACCATTCAGAAGCCTGATAACAGAGGGGAAGAAGCTGTTATTGCGTTTGTAATTGGCATCCATACCGATTTGAATGCTACGTATTGTGGATTTTTTACATCACAAACCAATGGATAAAGATGTAGAAACAAAAAAACTGCAGATGCTGGTTTATACCAAAAATAGACACCAAATGCTGGTGTAACTCAGCAGGTCAGGCAGCATCTCTGGAGTAAAAAGATGGGTGCCCAATGGATTATTGGTTGGTGCTGGTTGTATTCCTGTCACATGGACAGAGATGCAGTGAAAATCCTTTGTTTGTTTGCTATCCAGACAAGTCAAATCACACCCTACGTGAGTACAATCAAACCGCACAGAAGTACAACAGGGAGCGCAAAGAGAAAATGAGGTTGGTTGGAAGATCGGGACTACACCCTAACTTATGGGCAGACCGTCCAGCAGGAAATAAGTAATTGCTGTGTCTGGTAGTACGTCTTAAAGCATTTGCATCTTCTGCCAGACGGGAGAGGGAAGAAGAAGGTTTAAATTCTCCTCCATGTTGGCAGTTGATCAGATTCTTTCAAGAAATGGTTATACAAATTCTTAAGTACAATTTCTTCAGCCCACTTTTGAATAATCAATCCGTATTAGACAGTCAGACAGGACAAGTTTTTTTTAATAAACACATAAGGTGGTGAGTGGTGGGTGCCAGGAATGCACTGCCAGGGGTGGCGGTGAAGGCAGATACGATGGTGACATTTAAGAGGCTTTTGGATAGGTACGTGGGTGGATATGCAGGGAATGGGGGGATGTGGATTGCATGCAGACAGATAAGAGATGGTCTGGGCATCATGATGTGGGCCAAGGGGCCTGTTCATGTGTTGTACTGTTCTATCTGCTATATTCCACGATCACCTCCCTAACCTCATGTTCCTAGACGACTGCTATCTGGAAGAAAACAGGCAGACGGTGAATGGAAACAAACCAGCTGCAAATTCTCCTCCAAGGCACACGCCATCTTGATTTTAAAATGTTCCTGCGTTATAGCCGGGTGTAAATTATACAGCCAATCCCTAGAGTGTTGTGCAGGCACCTTCTCCAGATGGGCCGCATCAATTTAAGAAGGCAGGTTGCCATCGCCTGAAGGATGATTGACGATAGGCAATAAATGCTCACACTTCCATCCTGTGAATGAATAAATATTTCTTTATAAAGAAACCAATGCCCCTGGCTTCTTGGAGGACAGATTGCAATTTTTTTGTGAAACTGATTTAAAATTGTAGAAGCATATTTGTACATTACCTCGATCACCCTACAGACACGGATACTAGCGATCTGGAAATCTTATTGTTATCATCAGAGCTATGTTATTTTAAAAATCTTAAATATTATCAGAAATCTATTGCAATTATTATTTAAGGAAATAAGGATTTCAAAATTATGGATCCATCTTTAATTATTAAATACTCAAAATACTTTCTGCATTTCAGCATATGTCACATCCTAACAAAAGTTCAATATTCTTTATAATATGCAAATTCTATTCAGATATTATGCTAATTGTGCAATCTATATTGATGAATGCTTTGCCAAGATAATTAGCAAAAGGAGTTTCTTGAGTATCCCAGTCAATTAGTGCTTGTTCCATAGTGAAACGATGAAATGATAGCTGTGAAAATTCAGTGACTCATTTTCCTAAATGATTTGATATGCTGTGTGACAGGGTTCAGAAGTGTGAAAACGCACAACAGATTCAGGTACAGTTTCTTCCCAGCTGTTAACAGGCATGTGAACCGTACTCTCACCAACTAGAGTGCACGTCTGACCTCCCATCTACCTCATAGGAGATTTTTGATCTTTAATCAGACTTTATCTTGTACCGACTGCGGCTCAATAGTTTTTTGGTTTATTAGGCTGTGTTTGTGTGGGGGGGGGGGGGGGGGGAGGTTGGAGAAACCTCTCCCTTCGTATGCAGTAGCAGCACTTCTCTCCAAGCAGCGGGTAGTCTTTTCCCGGCTGAGAGAAGCGGTGCTCCATCTCCATTCTCCACGGTGCTCCAGCAGAGCGGATGCTGCCTGACCCGTTGAGTTACTCCAGCACTTTTGTGTCTAGCTTTGGTATAAGCCCGCATTTGCGGTTCTTTGTTTCTACAAGAAACAAGAAATATTAAGTTTTTGCAAACTCCCTTCTTATTGTCTGTGTTGCTGAATCATTTTTTGATGGATGTAAGCCACAAAATAATTGCGTCATTGCTTAATTCATTCAGGAAGTTTAATTGGTTGTTATTTCTTACGAGGCCCCAGGTCCAAGGTTCAGGGTGAAGGTCGCCCTTTCATGCAATATCATCACGGTGTCTCTATCAATTGTCCCAAACAGATTGAAAGTGCAATGCTAAATGGCCAGCATATGTCGAATGGGAATCCTATAATAAGACTCAAGGCGCAGCTTGGAGCCTCCCTGGGGAAAATTTGCGAAGTAGCATTAGTGCCGAGAAGCTGCCATCAGCTGCATCATTCCCAGCCAACGCCTGTCACCATGGCAACCAGGTCCCTGCAATACCCGGCTGTTTCAATCGAGATGGAAAACATGTCACAGGGGGCAAGATTGGATTTTACAACCATGATTTAGTTCACACTTAAACGGGGAAGCCATTCGCCAATAGGAAAATACAAATCTCTCAAATTCAAATGCAAAGCAATTAAATATTGGAGAGGAAAAAAAAACAGAGGGTATTCCTATTGGATAACTATGACTATAATTTAACATAATCATACTTTACTTCTTGCCCTTCATTAAATTAGTCATCAAAGTTATTAAAGCAGAGACAGCAGAATGAAATAGAAGAATTAAACTCCAGTTTCTCCACCGACTCAGGTTGGTTGGCAGTTTGGGGAGAAGTGATCATAAAACAAAATGAAGGCTTGTTTCAGAGGTATCAGGGCTGTGTCGACAAGCCCACAGCTGCATTTAGTATCAGGTTGCTTGGCAAAGAGGTCAGTCATTCCAGTAAATGGGAATATTCTCTATTCCGTGAGAAATTGCTGAGAGTTGAAGATGTAGCCAGTCCATCACACAGACTAGACTTCCCCGCCACTTGACTCCACCTGCACTTAATGCTGCCAGAAAATGCAACCAACATATTCAAAGACTTATCCCAGGGTCTGAAGAAGGGTCTCGACCCGAAATGTCACCTATTACTTTTGCTCCAGAGACGCTGCCTGACCCGCTGAGTTATGCCAGCACCTTGTGTCTATCTTTGGTGTAAACTCTCTGCATGGTCCCTTTACAGGTAGGAGTTCTGCCCATTTCTACCTTAATCATTGTTGCAAGAGGAGACACAAAGTGCCAGAGTAACTCAGCGGATCAAGCAGCATCTCTGGAGATGATGGATCGGTGGCATTTTAGGTCGGGAATCAGTCTGAAGAAGGGTCCCGACCAAAACGTCACCTATGCATGTTCTCCAGGGATGCTGCCTGACCCGCTGAGTTACTCCAGCATTTTGTGTCTTTTGTCGATAAAGCTTTACTTCCAGAGAAACAAAACAATCCCACCTTAATTTCTACCTTAATCGTCATTGCACAGTACAAATCTTAATGGGGTTCACAACAAATAATGCATCAGCTGCAAATGTTACACTTTGTTTTAAACTCCAATGGTTGTAAACCAATTCATTGGGCAACCCCATTTATATGATCAATCTGCCGAGTGTATTAGAATTCTCAGCAAGATGGACATAACCAGCTGGGGTAACTCGGCAGGTCAGGCGGCATCTCTGGAGGACATGATAGGTGACGTTTCAGGTCCCTTCTCCAGCCATCTGAAGAAGTATCCCGACCTGTAAAGTCACCCATCCTTTTTCTCCAGAGACGCTGCCTGACCTGCTGAGTTATTCCAGCACATTGCGGCTATCTTCAGTATAAACCAGCGTCTACAGTTCCTTTCGGCGCAGAATTCTCAGCAAACTGCCCTCACAAAAAATAAAGCAGAGTCCAGGAGAATATCTAGAATCGTCAAGGACACAGCTGCCTCCAACATGTAAATATACTCAAAAAGAGACTAGAGGAACATGGCCCTTGGAACAGCTGGTGCCACCTCATGTGAAGACTGTCAGTTAACACTCCAGCAGATCATAAGATAATTTTCTACGTCAATCAACGTGACTAAAACCTATTAATTCACCATCAATCTCTGCTCTTAGTGGATATTTGCTGACTATATAACACAAATTATCCTGTAATGAAGTGAATTATGTGAAGGGGTTTAAATTTGTGGTGATGGATACCAGCTCGGCTATAGTCCAACATGTTGAACCACCAATCTCCCTCTCGTCTGAAGAACCGTGTTGTTCCAAAACATTAATCCATCCGTGTTCTCTAGAGATGCTGCCTGACCCGCTGAGTTACTCCAACACTTTGGGTCCTTTTTGAACCAAGATCCATTTGGAAAATGCTGGGAGAGTAGTGAGGGGGGACAAAATGGGTTAGATTTAGGTTTATTATTGTCACATGTACTAAACGAAAATGAAACAAAAGTTTTTTTGTTTAGTTTAGAGATACAATGTGGAAAAAGGCGCTTTGGACGGCCTGATTGTAATCATGTGTAGGAAGGAACTGCAGATGCTGGTTTACACGGAAGACAGACACAAAATGCTGGAGTAACTCAGCAGCATCAGTCTGAAGAAGGGTCTCGATCCGAAATGTCACCCATTCCTACTATCCAGAGATACTGCCTGTCCCACTGAGTTGCTCCAGCATTTTGTGTCTATCTTGATTGTAATCGTGTTTAGTCTCTCCGCTGGCTGGATAGCACGCCATAAAAAAAGCTTTTCGTAACTTATTGCACATGAGAATAATAAACTAAATTAAAGTAAAACTAAACTAAATTTAAAAACTAACGTGAAAAAGCTTTTTTATAGCCAAAAAGTCTGGTATCTGCAGTGAGGCTTATTGGAAGATCAGGGCAACACCCTATCTCACGGGAGGACCGTTCAGTAGTCTGATAATGGCAGGGAAGGCGCTGTCTCCGAGTCTGGTGGTACGTTAACGATACAGCCACGAAACTGGCTGGAATAAAACAGAGGCAATGAGAAGCAATGAATGGGCTGAGCATCAGCTATAGAAAGAGGAACTGAAGCGAGATGGGTGGATGGCATATGTGACCATAATAAACCGATATGTACACCAATAATTGCATTCAAAATCTAAAATCATTGTAGACTTCAGAGCTACAGACCCTTCGACCGCATCAACCAGTGATCTCCCCGTACGCTATCATTATACGACACACTGGGAACAATGTTACAATTTTTACCAAAGCCAATTAACCTACAAATATGTACGTCTTTGGAGAGTGGGAGGAATACGGAGCACCGGGAGAAAACCCACACGGTCACAGGGAGAACGTGCAAATTCCATACAAACAGCGCCCGTAGCTAGGATCAAACCCGGGTCTCTGATGCTGGAAGGCAGCAACTCTACTGCTGCGCAACTGTGCTGCCCCAATAATTGCATTCAAAATT
This sequence comes from Okamejei kenojei, assembly GCA_035221665.1. NCBI lineage: Eukaryota > Metazoa > Chordata > Chondrichthyes > Rajiformes > Rajidae > Okamejei > Okamejei kenojei. Next base: position 21,987,941 of record CM069154.1, on the reverse strand, counting down.
TAAAAATCAATTCACTGAATTCTTTCTGAACTGCATTGCCTCTTTCAGGTGGAGGTATTGGACTTCAGAAACAGCTGCCTGTGACGTGTTGTTGTTAGATACCTCGCCCCCTCGCTACATGGCCAGTAACCTCACAAACCTTCCAGTGAACAAGTCTCAAGTTTCAGATATTTTGCATTTCCCTGCTCGTTTTGCCAGTACCACAAAGGAAGGCCTTATTTTGCTACGAGATGCATGTCATCCAGCTTCCTCCTCAGCTCACCACCGTAAACAGGTTTGCGTCTGTCAGCCTTGGCTCAGCGACAGCACTCTCACCCGAGTCAGGGGAATGCAGCTTGTAATCCATCTCCAGGGAATTGAACACAACATTCACCGTGACGCCGAGGGAGCAGGGCCTGTCGAGAGCGAGTGTTTTTCAGATCAGTTGTTACACAGAATCCAAAGATGTTCTCTAAGGCACCTGTAATAAATCCCACTGCATTATTTTGAAGAGCAAGGGAATTTTCCCTGGGGCAAGGGCCATTCTATGTCTCGCAACAAACATCGCCAGAATAGATTGGGTGTAATTCCGTTCGCAGAAAAAGGGGTGGCTTTGGTTAAAAAAGTCGTATCTGAGACAGGAACTCAGATACGCTGTCTAGTTTTACAAGAGGCAGGAGGGAGGGTTGGGTGACGAGAGGGCACTTCAAGAGAGGGGTCAGAAAGTTGAGAGCTTGAGGCTGTATATTGGTTTCTTTAAAAGCTTCATTCTTAAACCGATATCTGTCAAGATTCCCAGTTGAGGCAGGTAAAAGAAAGTCAGAATAACTGGTATAATGAGGCAGATTTAGACTTTACGGTAGGCTTTAAAGATACAGCATGGCAACAGGCCCTTCAGTCCACTGAGCCCGTCCCGACCAGCAGTCAACCTGTGCACTAACACCATCCTATACACTAGGGACAATTTACAATTTTACCAACGCCAATTAACCTATAAAGCTGTACGAGTGTGGGAGGATGCTGCCCGTCCGTCTGAGTTACTCCAGCATTTTGTGTCTATCTTCGGTGTAAACCAGCATCTGCAGTTCCTTCCTACACAAAGATTACAAGTACTTTGTTCTCAGGTCACTGCACTACACCTTTCATTTCCCAGATGGTCTCGGCTGGGTAATGAGAGGCAGCACCCGCTTAATCTAATGTAATCTCACGTTAAAAGCCAGCTCGGTTTTCATGTACGCAGGTCCCCTGGCTCCAGCATTGTCAGCACCTTACCACAACATGAGCAGGCGGGGCCGACTGGTCGAGACCCTTCCCATTTTGATGCAAGACGCAGCCAAACTGAGCAATTACTGAGCAAAGGAAGAGGATAATTATGGTCACGATCTAATGACTGACACAGACAGGGCTGAAAGGAGAAACCATTGTCAGAACGTACTTACAAATGGCATTAAAAGACAGCCTCGTCTGTGGGGCCTCCAGCACAACAAGACCAACGGGAATGTACTTTTTTTACTTGCTCTTATTTCCACAGATGCGGGCGGTAGCGTGGCACAGCAGCAGAGTTGCTGTCTGACAGCACCGTAGACCCGGGTTCAATCCTGACCTCGGGTGCTGTCTGTGTGGAGTTTGTACGTTTCTGCTGTGACCCTGTGGGTTTTCTAGTTTCCTCCCGTGACCCAAAGGCAAACAGGTTTGTAGGTTAATTGACTTTGGTAAATTGTCCCTAGTGTGTGGAATGGAACTAGTGTACAGGTGATTGTTGGTTGGTGTGGACTCGATGGGCTGAAGGGCCTGTTTCCACGCTGTTTCCCTCTCTCTCTCTCTCTCTGGCAGGCAGACACAGTGAGGCGAGTTGCATGTGATTATAATTTAGTTTATGCCTTCACTACCAGGTTTATCTCATGCAGATAAAGAGTAATTCCAGATGTGAAATATTTGTAAAGAAAGTTAATATTCCGTTTCTTGTCCGTTATTGTGGCACAAGTTTCCCCTATGCAACTTATTTGTTTAAAAGTTGTTTAATGACATTCTGAAGATGCTGATTATGGAGGTTTGTACACGGGAGGGGAATCTCTTGGCCTATTCATTGCTGGATGCCGGGATCCAGGCTTCACTGAGATCTGTGGTGCATCTCAATGGCCAGAATATATCTTGTGTAACAACATCTTACAAGTGGAATCATTTCCAATTTCATTGAAAGTTATTATTCCAATGGGAGATTTCACTACCACAGAAGGCTGTGGAGGCCAAGTCAATGGATATTTTTAAGGCAGAGATTGATAGATTCTCAATTGGTACGGGTGTCAGGGGTTATGGGGAGAAGGCAGGAGAATGGGGATTTAGAGGGGAAGATAGATCAGCCATGATTGACTTGATGGGCCGAATGGCCTAATTATGCTCTTACCGCTTAATGACTTGCTGCATCAAACAATAGCGGAGTAGACGACAAACCAGCAATAAGCTGTAACCAGACACATTGCTTCTTCAACCGTAAACAGACTTCGTCTCCATTGACAATGGACCCATTTACGTGAATGTTTGAATGTGATACTTCCTGTGGAATTAAAACTATTTCTAAAATAATCCCATCAGGAATTCTGTTTTGCCCGATTGTATTGTCCCAAAACAGACCTCTGTCCCAAAAGAGACTTAACGCTTTTGTTGGTTTTAATTGAAAATAGGAATAAGAAGTTCATAAGACGCAGGAGCAGAATTAGGCCATTATTTTTATTGAAATTCTTGTTTATTATATATTATCTATTATGTACAGTCTCTACAGGGCTGCTGTGCTGCTGCTGCTGCAGGTATTAATTACATTGTTCCATTGTTCGTACATATGACAATTAAAAGTTCATAAGTTCATGTCATATGAGCAGAAGTGACCAACGAGACCATTCAACCATGGCTGCTATATTTTTCCCTCTCAAACCCATTCTCCTGCCTTCTCCTCATAACCTTTGAAGCTCTTACTAATCAAGAAATTATCAATGTCCATTTTAAAAACATTCAATGACTTGGTCTCCATGACCACCTGTAGTGCCAATCTGTCAATTAAATTATACAATCATTGTGTTGATAAAATTGGGCCAATTTGTTTGAAGGCGCAGCACAGGGTTTTAAGAAGAGGTTTGTGGCTTGAATGCCAGGAACGCCAGCATGGAGGGGTCATTCACATGATGTCTCCCAGACATTAATAAACAGACTGCTAGGGGACCTGCCTGCGTTAGTTTTAGGTTAGAGATACAGCACAGAAACAGGCCCTTCAGCCCATCTGAATATACAGGTTACTGTAGTTACAAGAGTCAAAAGAAGACCAGAATGAAACTGTCGCATTGATTGATTGAAAGATACAGCATGGAATCAGGCCCTTCAGCCCACCAAGGCCATTGATCACCCATTCACCCTAATCCTATGTTATCCCACTTTCTCACCCACTCCCTACACACTGGGGGAAATTTACAGAGGGCCAATTAACCCTCAAGCTCGCACGTATTTGGGACGTGGGGGGAGACTGGATCACCCCGAGGAAAAGCGCGCGGTCACAGGGAGGACGCGCAAACTCTGAACAGGCAGCACTTAAGGTCAAGATCAAACCCAAGTCTCTGTGGAAATTTACAGAGGCCAATTAACATACAAAGATGTGGGAAGAAACTGGAGCACCCAGAGGAAAACCATGCAGTTACAGAGGGAACGTGGAAACTCCGTACAGACGGCACCAGAGATCAGGATCAAACCCAGGTGTCTGACGCTGCGAGGCAGCAGCTCTACCTGCTGCACCACTAAGATAAGATAAGGTGCCGTCCGCACTGAGCAACCTGACATACAAAGTGGTGGCAGGCTTGTTGATCATTCCCTTGTAGCTGCCTCAACTGGACTTTGACTGACGTTCAAATGCCTCGTCACAAACAAAATGCTTCAACGACAACCGTTCCTGTGACGATTGAGAAGATTTGGTACATCCCCGAATATATCCAACCTCGACAGGTGTACGGTGGAGACCACACTGACTGGCTGCACCACGGCCTGGTCCAGCAACTTGAACGCCCAAGAATGAAGGGGATTACAGAAAGTGGTGGACGTTGACTGGTCCTTCACAGCAACTGAGTTGCCCACCAGGACAGTAATCCACAGGAGACCTCACCAGATACCCACACCACCCCGGCCACTCCCTCATCCCGCTGCCACCATTGGTAAGAAGGTACAGGAGCCTGAACACAGTGACCTTCAGGTTCAAGATCAGCTTCTTCTCATCGACCATCAGGCTCCTGAACACTACACAACACCAAACAACGAACTACGGTCTGAAGTAGGGTCCCGACCCGAAACGTCGCCTATCCGTGTTCTCAAGAGATGTTGCCTGACTGGATGAGTTACTTCTGCGCTTAGTTTGTCTTCGTTTGTAAGCCAGCATCTGCAGTTCCATATTTCCACTGAACTATGGACTGTCTTTGGGAGCACTTTAGGACTTTGCCTTTTTTGCACTAGTTATTAATGCATTTATATTTTGTTTATTATGCATTATCTACGTGCAGTAGGTTTACGGGCCTGTTTTGTTGCAGCAAGTAAGAATGTAATTGTTCCGTTGTTGGTACATGTGGCAATGAAACACTCTCTCACACTCCGAGATAATCTGCTCTCTATCCGCTCACTGTTGCTTGGCTGCTCGTGGGAGGTTTGTAATCTCCATATTGGCAGATACATTTCCTATATGTCAGAAGCAACAACCAGCCAAAAGTGATTAGGTATAAAGAACTTTGGGACATTCTGGGGCTGTAAGAGGTGGCTGAAGGTGAAACATATCTTTCCTTCATCTTGGTTTCTGCCTGATAGTTAAAATATTGTCAAATTCACAGTTATCCAATCAGGTATACATAAAACATAGAACAGTACAGCACAGCACAGGAAGAGGCCCTTTAGCCCACACGTTCTTGCCAATCACAATGCCAAATTAAACCAATCTCCTTTACTGCACTTGCTCCCAATCCCGCCATTCCCTGCATATCCACGTGCCTATCTAAAAGATCTCAAACGCCACTATCATATCTGCCTCCACCACCACGCCTGGCAGCCTGTTCCAGACACCCATCACCCTCTGTGTAAGAAAAACAATTCCCCACACATCTCCTTTAAACTTTGCTCCTCTCACCTACCAGGTTAATTCCCGGGATGGCGGGACTATCATATGCTGAGAGAATGGAGCAGCTGGGCTTGTACACTCTGGAGTTTAGAAGGATGAGAGGATATCTCATTGAAACATATAAGATTGTCAAGGGCACACAAAAGGCTGGAGAAACTCAGCGGGTGCAGCAGCATCTAAGGAGCGAAGGAGATGGGCGACGTTTCGGGTCGAGACCCTTCTTCACACTGGTCAGGGATCAGGGAAACGAGAGATATAGACGGTGATGTGGAGAGATAGAGAACAATGAATGAAAGATATGCAAAAAAGTATCGATGATGAAGGGAATAAGCCATTGTAAGCTGTTTGTGGTGTGAAAATGAGAAGCTGGTGCGACTAGGGTGGGGGAGGGAGATAGAGAGAGAGGGAATGCCAGGGCCCGAGGGCTGAGGGAGAGGTGGGAAGGGGAGGAGACAGCAAGGGTTAACAGAATTGAGAAAATTCAATGTTGAAGCCCAAAGGATGCAGACTCCCCAAGCGGAATATGAGGTGCTGTTCCTCCAACTTGCGGTGTTTGCTCACTCTGGCCGTGGAGGAGGCCTAGGTCCGAGAGGTCGGATACGGAATGGGAGGGGGAGTTGAAGTGCTGAGCCACCGGGAGGTCGGGTTGGTTAATGCGGACCGAGCGGAGGTGTTCGGCGAAACGATCGCCAAGCCTCCGCTTGGTCTCACCGATATAGATCATCTGGCATCTGGAGCAGCGGATGCAGTAGATGAGGTTGGAGGAGGTGCAGGTGAACCTCTGTCGGACCTGGAAGGACTGCTTGGGTCCCTGAAAGGAGTGGAGGGGGGAGGTGAAGGGACAAGTGTAGCATTTCTTGCGGTTGCAAGGGAAAGTGCCCGGGGAAGGAGTAGAGCGGGAGGGGAGGGAAGAATTGACAAGGAAGTTGCGGAGGGAGCGGTCTTTGCAGAAGGCAGACGGGGGGGAGATGGGAAGATGGGGCGAGTGGAGGGGTCACGTTGGAGGTGGTGAAGCTGGCGGAGGACTATGTGTTGTATTTGCCGGCTGGTGGGGTGAAAGGTGAGGACCAGGGGGACTCTGCCCTGTTTGCGAGTGGGGGAATGGGGAGAGAGGGGTATGGAGGAGACCCTGGTGCGAGCCTCATCAATAGTGGGGGAGGGGAATCCCCGTTCTCTGAAGAATGAGGCCATTTGTGATGACCTGGTGTGGAACACCTCATCCTGGGAGCAGATGCGGCATAGACGGAGGAATTGGGAATAGGGGATGGAGTCCTTACAGGAAGCAGGGTGGGAGGAAGAGTAGTCCAGGTAGCTGTGGGAGTCAGTTGGTTTGTAGTGGATGGGAGGCAACTTTGAAAGTGAGTGAAATTTGAATATACTAAATTTTATCAGACACTATTTATAATTTCCAACGATTACAGCAGACTATATCAAAAAAAAAAGTTCTGCAATGACCTTTGATGGGATGTACACAGCACTATGTAAATGCAGGCTATTTACCAATGGGTGTTAACTTTCTAAATCACACAGACCAAACTCCCCACCATCGACGCCATCTGCACCTCACGCTGTCTCGGAAAAGCAGCCAACATAATCAAAGAGAAGATGCAAGATGCCGGTTTACCCAAAAAAAGGAGACGGCTGGGGTAGGAAACTCAGTGGGTCAGGTAACATCTCTGAAGAACAGAGATAATGTGACATTCGGGTCCAGTCATTCCTTCTTCTCCCTCTCTCCCGTCGGGCAGAAGGTGCAGGAGCTTGAAAGCGCTCACCTCCAGACTCAGGAACAGCTTCTTCCCCTGTGTTTCAGGCTTCTGAATGATCCTTCAGCTAGGGTATTGTCCAATCCATCTCTATCCCATTCCAGACACTGGACTTTGTCTATGAAACTGATGCCTTACATGAGTCTAAAGAAAGGTCTTGACCCGAAACGTCACCTATTCCTTTTCTCCAGAGATGCGGCCTGACCCGCTGAGTTACTCCAGCATTTTGATGCGTTATCAATGCTGAGAACTATATTCTACACTCTGTATCTTCCCCTTTGCTCTACCTATTGTACGTGAGTTTGAACTGATTGCATCTATGTATGGTATACCTGATCTAATGGATAGAAACATAGAAACATAGAAACATAGAAATTAGGTGCAGGAGTAGGCCATTCAGCCCTTCGAGCCTGCACCGCCATTCAATATGATCATGGCTGATCATCCAACTCAGTATCCCGTACCTGCCTTCTCTCCATACCCTCTGATCCCCTTAGCCACAAGGGCCACATCCAACTCACTCTTAAATATAGCCAATGAACTGGCCTCAATACCCTCTGTGGCAGAGAGTTCCAGAGACTCACCACTCTCTGTGTGAAGAAAGTCTTTCTCATCTCGGTCTTAAAGGATTTCCCCCTTATCCTTAAGCTGTGACCCCTTGTCCTGGACTTCCCAACATCGGGAACAATCTTCCTGCATCTAGCCTGTCCAACCCCTTAAGAATTTTGTAAGTTTCTATAAGATCCCCTCTTAAGCTCCTAAATTCCAGAGAGTATAAACCGAGTCTATCCAGTCTTTCTTCATAAGACAGTCCTGACATCCCAGGAATCAGTTGGTGAACCTTCTCTGCACTCCCTCTATGGCAATAATGTCCTTCCTCAGATTTGGAGACCAAAACTGCACGCAATACTCCAGGTGTGGTCTCACCAAGACCCTGTACAACTGAAGTAGAACCTCCCTGCTCCTGTTACTCAAATCCTTTTGCTATGAAAGCTAACATACCATTCGCTTTTTTCACTGCCTGCTGCACCTGCGGTCTCGTCTGCACCAAAGTGGATAACTTTAAATAATAGTCTGTTTTGCCACCAAAGTGGATTATCAACATTATACTGCACATCTTTGCCAGCACCTCACTGCCCCCAGCTTAGTTGGAGATATTGCCTTCAATTCCCTATCCAGATCATTAATATATATTGTAAATAGCTGGGGTCCCAGCACTGAGCCCTGCGGTACCCCACTAGTTACTGCCTGCCATTGTGAAAAGGAACCCGTTTACCCGTTTGATAGCATGCAAATCAAAGATTTTTGCTGTACCTCGCCACATGTGACGACAATAAACCTTAACCTAAAAATTGGAGTAACATCTCCCAGATAGTTTTTGCCTCGATTCGTCCCGATATCCTGTCGATTGCGGATGGGCGATCAGCGTGCTGAAGCATTATCAGCAAAATTCTGCCTGTGCGTTTTTTAAAGGATTAAATCTGCGCTCTGCCTGGCAAACAAGCAGACAGAAAACTGGATAGTCAATTTCAAACTACTAGATGCCAGAAAATGATGTTTGCGGCACAACTTGAGTGATTATCATCCGTCATTTCTTATCCACCGTCTCTGGGCTCAGTTCCTGGGAAGGTAACTCTACTAATGGCTGAAGAAGGGTTTCGACCTGAAACCCGGGTCTGAAGAAGGGTTTCGACCCGAAGCGTTGCCTATTTCCTTCGCTCCGTAGATGCTGCCTCACCAGCTGAGTTTCTCCAGCATTTTTGCCTACCTTCTACTAATGACTAATTCTGAAAGTGGAACTGACAATTATCTGAATGCTATAAGTGCGGCTTATTTCCCATCATCGATTAATCTCCCTAAAGCCTGTCGCTGTTCTGCCGCCGTGCCTCAGTGGTTTCCAGCCTGCACCACACCTCTCATTTACTGTATCCTTTTGAACCCTTTGAAAATCTTCCTTGCCTCAGGCACCAACGTACACTTCAAACTGCGGTGTCTTTTTACATGCCCACTGGAAGCACAGTTTCTGCCTCGTGTGTTTGGTGGGATATATCAGGGGTTTAAAAGATTTAAATGGCAGTAATCTCTTACTTGATGAATTTGCCAGGAATCAAAATGCTGTAACGCTTTAAAAAGGGATTCCTTTCATGATTTCAGAATTCCATCCTTTCAGAAGGTCGAGGGGGGGACCTCATTGAAACGTACAGAATAATGAAAGGCACAGATAGAGTGGATGTGGAGAGGTGGTTTCCACTGGTGGGAGAGAGAGTCCAGGACCAGAGGTCACAGCCTCAGAATTAAAGGGCGCTCTTTTGGAAAAAAGGTGAGGAGGAACTTCTTTAGTCGGAGGGTATTTAATCTGAGGAACTCATTGCCACAGAGGGCTGTGGAGGCCAAGCCAGTGGATATTTTAGAGGCAAATTCTTGATTAGAATGGGTGTCGAGGGTTATGGGGAGAAGGCAGGAAGATGGGATCAGGAGGCAGAGATAAGCCCTGATTGAATGATTGGAGTAGGTTCGATGGGCCGAATGGCCTAATTCTACTCTTATAACGTGAACTTTTGAATTTATGATTGTTCCAAGAAGCTTGCTATCATTTTCATGCTGATTTATGAACCAACTTCAATGGCCAATCAGTAGGCTAATAGCTGCAATTACAGTTGTTAGAGAGTGTCACTGAGGTAATGTTCTGGGGCTAGACAGATAGCTGCACTCACAAATCCCACCCCAACATGAGAGAGTGGTAGGCTCAGTGGATATTAAACATACACAATTATGTGTTAACTTTGCCGCTTCACTAGTGTGTTGCAAGGTCAATATATGCGGAGCGGACAGGGTAGATATGCACATGTACGAGGAGCAGACTATACTCTATCTGAGAAGGGTCTCTATCGAAGAAGGGTCTCGACCCGAAACGTCGCCTATCTCCTTCGCTCCTTAGATGCTGCTGCACCCGCTGAGTTTCTCCAGCTTTTTGTGTAACCCCCTATACTCTATCTGACTCTATTTTTGACATCGTAAAACATAGAACGGTACAGCACAGGAACAGGCCCTTCAGCCCACCTCGTCCGTGCCGAATATGATGCACAGACCAACTTATCGCATCTGCTTGCACTTGATCCATATCCCTCATTTCCCTGCATATCCATGTGGCTGTCTGTGGAATTCTCTGCCTCAGAGGGCGGTGGAGGCGGGTTCTCTGGATGCTTTCAAGTGAGAGCTAGATAGTGCTCTTAAAGGTAGCAGAGTCAGGGGATATGGGGAGAAGGCAGGAACGGGGTACTGATTGGGGATGATCAGCCATAATCATATTGAATGGCGGTGCTGGCTCGAAGGGCCAAATGGCCTACTCCTGCATCTATTGTCTATTGTCTGTCTAAAAACTTCTTAAATGCCACTATCATATCTGTCTCCACCACTCCCGGCAGTGTGTTCCAGGCACTCACCACCCTCTGTGTAAATAAAAATGTGCCCCGCACATCTCCTTTAAAGTTTGTCTCTCTCACATTAAAGGTAAGCACTCTAGCCTTTGTTGTTTCTATTCCAGGAAAAAAAAGTTCTGACTGCCTAAACCTACCTATGCCTCTTTCTCCTAAATTGCTCCGGGTATTTCCATATACTGATACCATACACGGCAATTCACATCATGAATTGGTGCGTATTTAAGGATGATACAATCGTTGATTGCCAACTGGAAATGCAAGAAACCTATCTGACACTCTTTATTCTCCATTTCACCTCTAGCCTTTGTCACTCGAGCCATCTATCAAACAAAGAAACCCCCCCACCCTTCCCTCACCTGTATCCACTTGCCGGGCTTTAACCCACCCCCACCTCTCCTTCCCAGCTTTCTCCCCCCCACCCTACTCCAATCAGCCTGAAGGAGAGTCCCAACCCGAAACATCGTCTGACCATTCCCTCCATAGGTGCTGCCTGACCCGCTGAGTTCCTCCAACACCATGCATTGTGTTCAAGATTGTACATCAGGCAGCTCTACATACATACATACAGACATATGTATAAACTGCATGTGACATGACATCCATCCATCCTCAAGTCCACTCTTTGCCTCTGCAAAATTTCACATCAATATTCAGTTGCACATCATAGATGGTCTATCTCACTATCAAGATGTAATAACTGGTGACCTTGATCGCACAGACTTCCCATCGACCTTCCGAAAGAAGCAAGAAACCTATCATTAAGCTGGAAAGAGTGCAGCGAAGATTTACAAGGATGTTGAGGGGCTGAGCTACAGGGAGAGCTTGAGCAGGCTTGGACTTCATTCTTTGGAGTGCAGGAGGCTGAGGGGTGATCTTATATAGATGTAAAAAATCATGAGGGGAACAGATAGGGTGAATGTCCAGAGTATTTTACCCAAGGTAGAGGAATCAAAACAAGAGGATATATATATATATATATATATATATATATATATATATATATATATATATATATATAGATATATATATAGATATATAGATATATATATATATATAGATATATATATATATAGATATAGATATAGATATATATATATAGATATAGATATAGATATATATATATATATAGATATAGATATATATATATATATATATATATAGATATATATATATATATATATATATATATATATATATATATATATATATATATATATATATATATATATATATATATATATATAGATATAGATATAGATATATATATAGGCCTCAGAATAAAAGAACGCACCTTTAGAAAGGAGATGAGGAGGAATTTATTTAGTCAGAGGGTGGTGAATCTGTGTAATTCATTTCCACAGACGGCTGTGGAGGCCGTCATGGGGTATTTTTAAGGCAGAGATTGACAGATTTTTCATAGGTAAGGGTGTCAAGGGTTATAGGGAGAAGGCAGGAGAATGGGTTGAGAGGGAAAGGTAGCTAAGCCATGATTCAAGACTAGGGCTAGACTCAAAGGGCCAAATGGCCTACCTCTGCTCCTATGACTTATGAACATATGTTTAAGGTGAAAGGTGCAAGATTTAATATGAACCTGAGGGGAAGATTTTTCACACAGAGGGTGGTGGGGATATGAAATGAGCTGCCAGAGGAGGTAGTTGAGGCAGGTACTATAACAGCATTTAAAAGACACAAGGGTAAGTATATGGATAGGAAATGTTTAGAGGGATATGGGCCAAATGCAGGCACGTGGGACAAATATAAATGGGGCACCTTGGTCAGCATGAGCAAGTTGAGCCGAAGTGTCTGTTTCCGTGCTGTATGCCTCTGTGACTCTTAATGTCCGCTAGCTCAAATCAGGACTGTTGTAGGATAGGGACTATGATCGTCTGGTTTGTAAGAGCATAATATATTGTGAAGGTGACATAATATGAAGGAGCACATTGTCATGTCTCATTAGTGAGCAGCTTACAAAGGTCCAAGCGCTGGGTTTATCCATCGGGAAGATGAGGCAGCTTCAGCCTCCAGCCTGTGACAAATTAGTCGATCCTAATCGTAAGAAAATAATGGCCTTGCGGACTGCGTGTGGCTGGAATGCGTTGCTCTATGGAGTCATAAGCTTTTATGCAACACGGACAAAGCACAGCAGGGCAGGGTTATCAAACGACATTAAAAATTGAGAGAAGGAGATAAACGAAAAAAAAGTGAAGTGGACACGGCACAATCTCCCGGCACTTTTAAAATTGTGAACTTCATCAACAGTAAACATCTGATGCCCACAACACGTGGAACACAGAATTATAATAGCAGAGGATGCAAGCCTGAGTCTATCATTCTGTGCAGTTTGAGTTTAGTTCAGTTTTGTTTACTTTAGAGATAGAGCATGGAAACAGGCCCTTCAGCCCATCCGAGTCCGCACCGACCAGCGATCCCCGCACATTAACACCACACTACACACACTAAGGACAATTCTACATTTACACAAAGCCAATTAACCTACAAACCTGGACGTCTTTGGAGTGTGGGTGGAAACCGAAGATCTCGGAGAAAACCCACGCAGGTCACGGGGAGAACGTACAAACTCCGCACAGAGAGCGCCCGTAATCAGGATCAAACCCGGGTCCCTGGCGCTGTGAGGTGGTAGCTCTTCCGCCACGCCCACTTGTATTGCGTATAGTACGATACAGCTCCAATATTTATTACATTTGTTTTTGGTTTCCCATGCACCACCAACAAACCATCACTTGATTAATACACCCGAGTGAAATGACACCTCTCCTTTATCTCCAGAGATGCTGCCTGAGCCGCTGAGTTACTCCAGCACTTTGTGTCTAGTATTACCACAATGCTGCCTGGATTAGAGGGTGTTAGCTACAAGGGGGGGTGGACAAGCTTGGATTGTTTTCCCTGGAACGCCCGAGGATAAAGGGAGACCTGATAGAAGCATATAAAATTACGAGAGGCCTCGATAGAGTAGATAGATCCTTATCGCCAGTCGAAATGTCAAAGATTAGAGGGCATAGCTTGAAGCTGAGAGGGGCAAAGTTTAATGGAGATGTGCGGGGAAAGGTTTTTTTCTATACAGAGGGCGGTGGGTGCCTGGAATGAGCTGCCAGGGGTGGGGGGAGAGGCAGATGCGATCGTGGTGTTGAAGAGACGTTTAGCTTAGCACAAAGATATGTGGAGAATGGAACAATATGACTCATGTGCTGACAGAGATTGGTTGATCTTGGCATTGTGGTCAGCACAGACATTGTGGGCCGAAGGGCCTGCTCCTGCTGTTCCATGTAGCTGTGATGTAATTAACAGAACCTAATCTAGTTAGTTTAACGGGGGAAAAAAGCACTTATTTTAAATTGGAACAAAATGCACAGAAGAAGAAGCCTCCTTTGTTTGAGCAACTAACTCCACTCGTGTGGTTCCGATGGTTTACTGCAAGATTCTCCCAGGGCTTTGCATTATATTGCAGCCTGGCGATCTCGACAGACACAACAAGCGATGTAAAACTAGGCCACTGTGCCAACCAGAACTAAATGCACACATTTCATTGCAAAAAAACTGCCTTTGTTGGACAGACCAATGTTCCCACATAATGTCAAGACATGGCCTGCATTAAAACGGGAGGTCGCATTGTGATAATCCCACTGCTTCATCAGTGAGAAGAAGAACAATTCTGTCGGAAAGAACTGCAGATGCTGGTTTAAATCGAAGGTAGACACAAAATGCCGGAGTAACTCAGCAGGACAGGCAGCTGGAGACGCAGCTGAGTTACTCCAGCATTTTATGTCTACCTAAGAACAATGCAGTGGCGATTTTTAATTGCAATATAAATATTAACATAGTGAATTCTCCTGTTTTAGGGAACGTTGAATTCTGAAATTTTAGTTACCTCCAATAACCCTCCTCCCCCTCCCCTTCCTTCCCCACACTCCCTCCTACCTAGACTCCAACCTATATATCTCCCCTCCCCCCTCTGCTCCACCTCCCACGTTCCTTCCTCTGGCTTCACAATTTGCAACTCTTCAATCCTCTGTCTCACAACTTCTGATCTTATATCTGACCTTTGTTCCAATCATCTGCCTATCAGCCTCCCGTGCCCACCTATTACCCGCGGTGTTTTGTCCTGCCCCTCCCTCTCTCCCAGCTTTCTCAGTGTCCCCCTTGTCCTCGCCTTCAACGCCATCAGCCGTTGCAGACAGCATATAATCCTCCAACATTTCCGCCACCTCCAACGGGATCCCACTACATGCCCTCCAAAACTCCCTGGTCAACTCATCCCTTCCCACCCAAACCAACCCTCCTCGAGTACTTTCCCCTGCAACCGCAGGAGATGCAACACCTGTCTCTTTACCTCCCCCGTCGACTCCATCCAAGGACCCAAACAGTCTCTCCAGATGAGGCAGAGGTTCATCTACTGTACCTGCCAATCTCATCTACTGTACCTGCTGTTCCAGGTGTCAACTCCTGTACATCAGCGAGACCAAGTGCAGGCTCGGCGATCGTTCACTGAACACTTCCGCTCAGTCCGTCTTAACCAACCTGATCTCCCGGCGGCTCAGCACTTCAACTCCCCCCCCAATCCCAATCTGACCTTTCTGTCCATTGTCAGAGTGAGGCGCAGTGCAAAGTGGAGGAACAGCACCTCATATTTCGCTTCGGTAGTTTACACCCCAGTGGTATGAACATTGACTTCTCTAACTTCAGATAGCCCTTGCTTTCTCTCTTCATCCCCTCCCTCGTCCCAGTTCTCCGACTAGTCTCACTGTCTCTGCCCACATTCTACCTTTGTCCCGCCCCCTCCTATGAAACAAAGAGTAGGGATTAACGGGTCCCTTTCAGAATGGCAGGCAGTGACTAGTGGGGTGCCGCAAGGCTCGGTGCTGGGACTGCAGCTATTTGCAATATACAATATTGATTTGGATGAAGGGATTCAAAGTAACATTAGCAAATTTGCAGATGACACAAAGCTGGGTGGCAATGTGAACTGTGAGGAGGATGCTATGAGAATGCAGGGTGACTTGGACAGGTTGGGGGAGTGGGCAGATGCATGGCAGATGACGTTTAATGTGGATAAATGTGAGGTTATCCACTTTGGTATCAAAAACGGGAAGGCAGATTACTATCTAAATGGCGTCAATTTGGGAAAAGGGGAAGTACAACGGGATCTGGCTGTCCTTGTTCATCAGCGTATGAAAGTAAGCATGCAGGTACAGCAGGCAGTGAAGAAAGCGAATGGCATGTTGGCCTTTATAACAAGAGGAATCGAGTATAGGAGCAAAGAGGTCCTTCTGCAGTTGTACAGAGCCCTAGTGAGACCACACCTGGAGTATTGTGTGCAGTTTTGGTCCCCTAATTTGAGGAAGGACATTCTTGCTATTGAGGGAGTGCAGCGTAGGTTTACAGGGTTAATTCCTGGGATGGTGGGACTGTCATATGTTGAGAAAATGGAGCGGCTGGGCTTATAAACTCTGGAGTTTAGAAGGATGAGAGGGTATCTTATTGAAACATATAAGATTGTTAAGGGTTTGGCGACACTAGAGGCAGGAAGCATGTTCCCGATGCTGGGGGAGTCCAGAACCAGGAGCCACAGTTTAAGAATAAGCGGTAAACTGTTTAGAAAGGAGATGAGGAAACACTTTTTCTCACAGAGAGCTGTGAGTCTGTGGAATTCTCTGCCTCAGAGGGCGGTGGAGGCCGGTTCTCTGGATACTTTCAAGAGAGAGCTAGATAGGGCTCTTAAAGATAGCGGAGACAGAGGATATGGGGAGAAGGCAGGAACGGGCCCTTCAGCCCACCAGGTCCGCGGTGACCAGCAATCACCCCATTATCCCACATACAGTACTGGGGAAAATGTGCTATTTTTACTGAAGCCAATTAACCTACGAACCTGCACATCTTTGGAATGTGGGAGGAAATGAGGGAGCAGCGGAGGAAACCCCACATGGTCACAGGGCGAATGTACAGTACAGGTTCTGTACAGACAGCTCCTCTGGTCAGGATCAAACCCAGGTCTATGGGCTGTAAGGCATCAACTCTACTGCTGGGCCACTGTGCCGACCCCACACATCTTCTTCTCACACCTCGAATCACATAACGTTACAGACCCATGACATTCCACTGGCATAACTGCATGCCGTGGCGTCCATATTAAAATAACGAGTGTCAATGGTAGAGTAACTCTCCGTCTGAGGAAGGGCCCAGACCCGAAGCATCGCCTATCCACGTTCTCCGGAGATGCTGCCTGACCCACTGAGTTACTCCAGCATTTTGTGTCTGTCTCAGTCTCCATAGCCTCCTCACCGGCTGCCGGCACATCGACCGAGTCTGGCAAAGATGCATAATCATCAAGGAGACAACATAGTCATTTCCTGCAACTATCATTCATTAAAGTCGCAATCATTCCAACACAATGGAGCTGTGAGAAACAATAACAGATGGCTTTGTGAAGGGAAACTCTACATCATCAGACTAAGCTAAAACTGTCCGCAGCGCTCTTTCCTGCAGCCTACCATGCAGAGATAAAGATAACGCCAATTCCATGTCTTTTCAAAAACGTGCCTTGCTATACATTAACAAGAAATCAGACCAGAGTGTTTTTTTTTTAAGACATTAGACTCGAGATACAGGGTGGAAACTGGCCCTTTACCCCACCGAGTCCGTCCCGACCAGCGATCGCCCCAAACTCTAACGCAATCCTAAACACGGACAATTTACAATTTGCCAGAAGCTAATTAACCTACAAACCCACATGTCTTTGGCATGTGGAAGGAAACCGGAGCACCAGGAGAAAACCCACACAGTCCCAGGGAGAACGTATAAGCTCCATACAGACAGGATCGATGTCAGGATCGAACCTGGGTCTCTGGCGCTATAAGGCAGCAACTCTGCCGCTGCGCCACCCTCTTTTGTTCACAGTGGAGATGATTTAAACTCTCCAGGCTGGAAAATGTGATGGCAAACAATTTAGATCAACTCCAGAAACTCACAAGGCCACCATTAATGTCAAAGACCCACACCACCCTGGCCACGCTCTCATCTTCCTGCCACCATTGGCAAGAAGGTGCAGGAGCCTGAACACCGTGACTCCCAGGTTCAAAAACAGCTTCTTCCCAGCAACCATCCCTTGAACTCTGCACAACACACACTTCAATCATTCCTTAGCAACTATGAATTGCTAAGGACTGTTTTGGTTACACTATGGACTTTGGCCGTGCACTGTTATGGACTGATTATTAATTTATTCATGAGGCAACGAGCCTGTAAAACTATAGCAACAATAAAGTTATATAATTGATGGGACATTTGACAATTAAACACACTCGACGTTTGACTTCTACTGTAATCTCACCCAGAATGACCATCAGAGAGTCAGACTTTACTGGGCTTTATCTTGCACTACACATTGTTCACTTTATCAAGCATCTGTACACAGTGGACTTTCCGCTGACCGGATAGCACGCAACAAACCGTTTTTCACTGTCCCTCAGTACATGGGACACTATTAATCTAAACTAAATATTTTGCAAGCAGCAAGCAGGCAAACACTTGCACACTTGCGTATTGAACCTAATCCTACCTCAGCAAGAGAGCACCATCCACCACTGCTTGCACTCATTTCCCCAAGGGTGTTTTTGCTCCAATGTCTTGTTTTTGTGCAGTCTTTTTCTTTTCACTGCCTTGTCTAATCCATGTCTCTCCCCATCACAGCCATTTCTCATCTCCATCATCAAAAGTGATCCCATCTGAAACACGGGAGGGTAAATGTAGGAAAAAGCAGTAGACAAACCAGAGGGAGGAACTGCCAGAAGACCATGTGGGGCCGAGATATTCTGCATCGTTAGCGGGGCAGTGCGGTTTCTTTGGGACGCCTGGTTTCAACGAGAGAGGAATTATGTTGTTGTTTTGATGTCACGTTTCCCGATTCCAGCTGACAGTGATAAGGCACACAGCCAGTGACCTCGCTGACCTTGTACCGAGAAGGAATGATTAACGAGGCTTTCCGTTTCCAATCGCTATCTCTGTCAGAAACATACGCCCAGATGATGGGAAGACCCACAGTGCTGGAGTAACTCAGCGGGTAAGGCAGCAGCCCTTGAGAACACGGATAGGAGGCGTTTCGGGTTGGGACCCTTCTTCAAAGGCCCACAGTGCTGGAGTAACTCAGCGGGTAAGGCAGCATCTCTGGAAAGCACAGATAAGTGACGTTTTGGGTCGGGACCTTTATTCAAACCCGTTGAGTTACTCCAACATTCTGTGTCTTTTCTTGTTAAACCAGCATCTGCAGTTCCTTCTTTCTACCTTCATGCAGTCATGATAATGTTGGGTAACAGGGAGATAAGACCCATTTGTGGTATTAGGTTTAGGTTCACTATTGTCTTGTATACTGAGGTACAGTCAAAAAAGCTTTGCTTTGCAATCGCTTCAGATAATAGTATACACAAATACAGTCGGGTCCAACTGAAGTATAATATGTAGAGGCTAGAGTTACAAGTCTGAAACAGGCCCTTCTGCCCACCGATTCCACGCTGACCATCGATCACCCATTCACACTAGTTCTATGTTATGCCAGGTTTCCATCCACTCCCTCCGCGCTAGGGGCAATTTACAGAGCGGCCAATTAACCGACAAACCCGCACGTCTTTGGGATGTAGGTGGAAGCTGGAGCACTCGGAGGAAACCCACGCGGTCACAGGAAGAACGCGCAAACTTCACACAGACAGCAGCCGAGGTCAGGATTGAACTTGGGTCTCTGTTGCAGTGAGGCAGCAGCTCCACCCACTGCATGACTGCACTGTCCCTGAATTCCTTCTTCCAGAAGGGCCTGTTTCCACGCTGCATCTCTAAACTAAAATGAGGGTGTGCGTCAGGATAGGTAAATGCCAAAATATTATGTTTCACATACTTTTGCACTGACATTCTTTAAGGAACTGCAACAAGATTCTTCATGTATAATACCCTATCCGCAGAAAGATAAATGACAAGAGGTGGTTTGAGGCAGTTGTGGAAACTTTAGTCTCCAAAGCCAAGTATCCAACAATATGATGACATAACCTTGGAAATTATCCACGGGAACTTTCGTGACTGACATCCAACTGCTCTGTACAGTCTAATCTCCTGAGTTAGATACTCTCGTCGGTGGAATAGGGTTCTTTTTTTTAAAGAATTAGCTGCAGTGCAAGCTGCCCATTACATTGTGTGTTCACCATGTTTGCCTAGATGGTGGATATTTGACAAGGTAAATTCCCAGCATCAAATTGGCAAAGCAAGTGGATGTTTAATAGATAAGTTAAACAGGCAGAATCTTTTTTTCCCAGGATGGGAAAATCAAATACCAAAGGGCATATCTTTCAGGTGAGAGGGACAAAGTGTAAAAGAGATGTGTGTGGTACGTCTTTTTTACGTAGAGGGTGATGGGTGCCTGGAATACACTGCCGGGAGAGGTGGGAGAGGCAGATACGATGGTGGTGCTTAAGGGACTTTTGGACAGGCACATGGACATGCAGGGAATGGAGGGACAATGATTTTTGTACAGGCAGGTGAGAGTTGGTCTTGGCATCTTTTACGGCACAAATATTATGGGCCGAAGGGCCTGTTCTTGTGCCGTACTATTCTACTTTCTACTTTATGTTAAATAGCAAAATCTCTAATGTAAAGATGCCTCGAAGCTGGAAAGATTTACGAAGATGTGGGCAGGACTTGAGGGCCCGAGCTATAGAAAGAGTTTGGGCAGGAGACGGAGTATGATCTTACAGAGGTGTATAAAATCAGGAGAGGCCTAGAGAGGGTGAATGCACAGTCCTACCCAGGGTAGGAGAATCAGGAACTAGAGGCCATAAGTTTAAAGTGAGAGGGGAAAGATTTAATAGGAAGCCGAGCGGTAACCTTTTCTTCACAGAGGGTGGAGGGTATATGGAATGAGCTGTCAATGGAAGTAGTTGAGGTAGGTACTATAATAACATTTAGACATTTGGACTGGTATGTAGTTAGGAAAGATTTGGAGGGATATGGGCCAGGCGTGGGCAAATAAGACTAGCTTAGATGGGGCATTTTGATCTGCAGTTGGGCTGAAGGGCCTGCTTCTGAGCAGTAAGACTTTACGACACTATCTATGATTCTACATACTACATCAATCAAATTTAAAGATTTAATTTTTCTGTTCACATACCCTGAAAATGTATGGCTTCAGTGGGCCGCCCAGTGGCACAGAGGCACAGTTGCTGCCTCACAGCGCCAGAGACCCGGGTTCGATCCTGACCTTGGGTACTGTCTTTGTGGAGTTTGCACATTCTCCCTGAGATTGCGTGGGTTTCCACCGGGTTCTCCAGTTTCCTCCCACATCCCAAAGGCGTGCGGGTTTAGAAGTTAATTGGCCTCTGTAAATTGCTCCTAATGTGTACGATAGAACTAGTGTAAGGGGCGATGGCCGGTCGGCGCGGTGGCCAAGCGGTAGAGCTACTGCCTTACAGCGCCGGAGACCAGAGTTTGATCCTGACTACGGGCACTGTCTGTACGGAGTTTGCACGTTCATCTCATGACCTGCGTGGGTTTTCTCCGAGATCTTCGGTTTCCTCCCACACTCCAAAAACGTTCAGGTTTGTAGGTTAATTGAATTGGTATAATATAAAAGTGAAAAAAATTGTCCCTAATGTGTGATGGCTGGCGTTAATATGCGGGGATCGCTGGTCGCTGCAGACTTCGGTGGGGTGAAGGGCCCGTTTCTGCGCTGTATCTCTAAACTAATGGTTACGATGGACATTGTTGCTGAGAATAGATTTTCGGAGTTCGAGTGGACATTTTGAATACCATAACAATGGAGATACTAGAATAAGGTTTGACTAAGAATTCTGAAGTGCGCTCGGGTGATACACGCTATTTGGTTCCCCTCCGAAACAGTGAGAGTAATTGAGGGCACATTCCAGGTGCATTAGAGTGGCGTGTCTGTTTTTTAGGAGCTGGTTGAGATATTCAGTCTTTGTAAAATGATACAAGTCCTAACCATGGAGCGAGCTTATTCACTGTCTGGATGTTCGCGGGAACACTGAAACATGCAAGTCTGCTTGCAAAAAGAACCTTTCGTTCATTCACAAATTACCAACCAAACAAAGCGAGCAATTGTTGATTCATATTTCCTTTCATCTCACCCAAGGGCTTTGTAATCCACATTCCTAAATCTGGGAGGTGTACATGCTAGCACAGACAAGATCACTTTGAGGTTAAGCATTAAGCCTTAGAAATTCAAGCATCTTTTATTTCCCGTCCTATCCAACTTTTCACCTCCAGCCTTTGTCATTTGCCCCAATCTTCCACCAAATCACCCCTCCCCTCGCCTGCATCCACCTATCACTTGCCAGGCTTTGTCCCACCCCCACAACTATATTCCAGCGTTTTCCTCTCCATGCCATCAGTCTGAAGAAGGGGCTCGACCCGAAACGTCGCCTGTCCATTCCCTCCACAGATGCTGCCCGGCCCACTGAACCCCGCCAGCATTTTGTGCTCTGCTCCGAATTTCAGTTTCTACAGTGTCCTGTGTCTCCAACTTTTTATTGATTCGGTATTTGCACACTGCCACCCCTTTGTTCCTCCACCCCACCTAGTCTAGCACCTTTCAGATAAGAGGTGACCTCTCCATTCTTTCTACCTAAGTGTAATATAAGATTCATGTAGAAAGAAATCAGTACATTGCAATATATACAGAGAGCATATATGGAGCTATATAAAGAGCCATCACTTTTTTTCCTATTTTCCAGAATTGCCAGGGGACATATTTCAAAAATTGGCTATAAATAACAGGCAAATAAAAATAAAAGCTGTTTCAGATGTACTTAGCGTGCTCTCAGTTTTAGACAACAGAGAAAATAGGAGCAGAATGAGTTCATAAGTTCACAAGGCATAGTTACAGAATTAGGCCATTCAGCCCATCGAGTCTACTTCACCATTCAATCATGGCTGATCCATCTTTCCCTCTCAATCCCATTCTCCTGCCTTCTCCCCATACCTGTCAATCTCCAGCTTAAAAACACCCGACGACTTGGCCTCCACAACCAACAGTGGCAATGAATTCTACACATTCTGGCAAAGAGCATGCAATGATATTATAGGAAGAGAAATGATTCCCATTGCAACAGAGCGGCTTACATGAATCCTCGCTGGTGGACCAACAGTGTAGACTCACCTGTGTAGTCTTCGTGACATTCGCAGGTGAACCCACCTTCCCGGCTACGACAGGTGCCATGGTTGCCACAGGGGCTGGAGTAGCACAGGTCGATCTCGGTCTCGCAGTAGTCCCCGGTGAATCCGGCAGGGCACCGGCAGCGCAGGCCGTTTATGGGGTGGATGGGACGGAACAGGATGGTGTTGGAGGTGATGAACGGGGCCGAGCTGTCGAACTTCAGCACGGACACACACTTCATGTAGTTCTCGCAGGGCTCCCGCAGGCAGATGTTGTCGTCGAACGGCAGCACCGTTTGGGTGGAAATGGCCGTCAAGAGGGTACGGTTCAGGTAAATCTGCTCCTGCAGGTCTTCGGAGGAGAAGAACTGATTGTGGGTCCCACCGGGAACCAGGACGGAGAGGCTGACGTTGAGGATTGTGGCCTTGACGTCCGTGTCGTTCTGTATGTTGAAGATCACAATGTCCTCTCTCATGGCGGCCAACACCGTCGCCACGCCCTCCACAAAGAGGGAGAGGAGGGGGGAGAGGAAGCGGTCCTGGGACATGTTCTCCAAGCGAAGGGTGATGCTGTTGCTCAGCATTTCGTCGGTGATGATGGTGACCTGCAGGGTGCACTGGGCAGTGACGCTGTGAATGCCATCTGAGAAAACAAGGGTGAGAGCACTGGGTTACAAAGGGCAGAGCATCATAGAACTGTAGAGCAGTACAACCCTTACACCCACAATGGCAGTGTCGAACACCATGCCAAATTAAACCAAATCCGCCTGTCTGCAGATCCATGTCCATATCCCTCCATTCCCTGCAGATCCATATCCTTCCATTCCCCACATTTCCAGACCCTTCCATATCCCTCCTTTCCCCACAAATCCATATCCCTCCCTAACCGTATCCTTTCATTCATTGCATATCCATCTCCCTCCATTCCCCGTCTATCCATATCCTTGTCTTTCCATTCCCTGCATATCCATGTAATTGTGTATCAACTCATTGTGTGCCCTATATACTTAGTCCACAGGAGAATGGTAAATGCACGATGTGCTGCTATCTCCAGTCCTATAAGGCGGGAGGATTCAACATTAAACCAGTGGTTGTTCTGTAAACTGTGATCGCCAGGTTCAAGAACTGCTACTTCCCAGCCACCACCAGGCTCTTGAATACTGCTCAGCACCAACTAAACAATGAGGTACAATGACTTGGTGAACTTCGGGTCTCCTGCACTAATATTGTTTTGTTTTTCCATTAGTGGAAATGGACTTTTTGTGAATGTTTATTTATGAGTAGAGCCAGAACATACAGCTACAACGTGCTCACAGACCTGTAATTGCTGCTCCAAGTAAGGGAAAATATACTTGTTCCATTAAACCCCCTTGTTCCATTTATACTAAATATATGACAATTAAACGTGCAGGGCGGCAGAGTGACGTAGTGGTAGAGTTGCTGCCCTACAGCGCCAGAGACCCGGGTTCGATCCTGACCTTGTGGGTTTCATCCAAGTGCTCTGGTTACCTCCCTCCCTCAAAAGATGCGCGGTTTTGTAGGTTTATTGGCTTCAATAAAATTGTAAAGTGCCCCATCATATGGAAAATGTTAGATAGTGTTAGTGGGTCAAATGGCCTGTTTCCGCGCTGTATCTCTAAAGTTAAACACTCTTGAGTCTTGTACAATTGACGATAAGTGCTTTAGGGTGAGAGGGCGTCAAAAAGTATGCTTAAAGAAATATTGCTCTTATTTGTCTCCCAGCAAAAACGACCTGCTGAATATTTCAAGTATTCCCTTTTAAAATAAACTGTGCTGTACATTTGTAAAAATTGCCGCATCAATACTCACTGCCTGAGATCAGAATGTCCTTTAATTCTCCTTCCCATTCCCACACTGACCTTTCTGGCCTAGGTGTCCTCCATTGTCAGACTGAGGCGAAACGCAAATTGGAAGAACAGCATCTCATATTTCCCTTGGGCAGCTTACAGCCCAGTGGTATGAATATTGATTTCTCTAACTTCTTTAACAAGTAACCTCAAAATTCCCTCGCTGTCTCTATCCCTCCCCCACCCAAGTCTTGTTTTCACCCAACCAACAGCTAACAATGACCTGTTTCCTTTATCATTGTAACTTTTTTACATATCTTTCATTCATTGTTCATTATCTCTCTACATCATCCTCTTATATCTCTTGTTTCTCTTTTCCCTAATGGGCCTGTCCCACTTAGGCGATTTTTCAGCGGACTGCCGGCGACTGTCAAGTTGCCGGCAATTGCCTGAAAAACTGGCAACTGGAACGGCGACTGTCAGAGAGGAACACGAACACACGAGCGCACGCACACACACACAGCTTCCTTCACCAGCTCGTTGTGCATGCGGGGACAGGGCAAGCGGGGGGGAGTGCTGTCTAAAACATTCACATGGTGCAAAGCCAAGGTGAAACAGACACACACCGCGATGAACAGGAAGGTTGGCGCTATAAAAAGGCGGCTAAAGCATAGTGTACGGTAAGTCTTTTAAAAGAGGGGGGGAGAGGGGGGAGAGGAGACAACTATTAAGAAGCCAGAGATACACGGCTGTGAAGCTCGGCGGACATTTAACATTACCGGTTGGTTATCATTGGTTCTGAAAACTACTGCTTACCTTTTTTTTCCCCCCAATGAGCCAATGAAATTCACCGGTCAGCACTCGCTGCAACTTATAAGAACCTCCGAGAACCTTCGACCTCCTGGCAACCCATTAGGACCTCCTGTTGACCCACCTAGTCGCAGCTAATTTTTCAACATGTTGAAAAATTCACGGCGACCATAATGAGGCCACGACGACCATGAGGGCAACTCCCCAGCAGCCACCCGCGAACATGTGGTGACCATGTGGCGACTGCATAGTCTCTTGCAGTCGCCTAAAAAGTCGCCTAAGTGGGAGAGACCCATTACTAGTCTGAAGAAGGGTCTCGACCCAAAACGTTACCCATTCCTTCTCTCCAGAGATGCTGCCTGTCCCGCTGAGTTACTCCAGCATTTTGTGTCTATCGATGGAGATATCACCCTTCTGTTAGTTCAAGCAACAAGAGTCAAGAGTGTTTAATTGTCATAACCACAGAAGTGGGACAATAACATTCTTACTTGCTGCAGCATAACTGGTCTGGAAATACTTATAGATAACATAATAAACCAAACAAAAAGAAAAGTTCAATAAGGTTAAAAAAAACAATGTTAGTGCAAAACAAAACTAAGAGATAGAATTGATGTGGAGAGAATATTTCCACTAGTGGGAGAGCCGAGGACCAGAGGGCACAGTCTCAGAATAAAGGGATGTACCTTTAGAAAGTAAATGAGGAGGAATTTCTTTAGCCAAGTATGGTGAATCTGTGGAATTCATTGCCACAGATGGCTGTGGAGGCCAAGTCAATGGGTATTTTTAAAGCGGAGATTGACAGATTCATGAATAGTAAGGGTGTCAAAGGTTACAGGGAGAAGGCAGGAGAATGGGGTTGAGTGGGAAAGATAGGTCAATCATGATTGAATGGGAGAGTAGACTCAATAGGCTGAATGGCCTAATTTTGCTGCTGTGTGGTGATTTGGAAGTATTTGGTCAGGTGCTTCAAGGAAACGGAGAAGAAAAGAAAATAAGCATATTTAACATGATCATGCACATGTTTGAGCATTTGACTGAAATAGAATAACATGCTTTCCTGTAGACTTTAGAGATGCTTTGGCCTACTGAGTCCAGGCCAACCAACGATCATCCCGGGACACTAGACTACCCGGGCAGTCACGGTGGCACAGCGGTAGAGTTGCTGCTTACAGCAAAATGCAGTGCCAGAGACCCGGGTTCGATCCTGACTACGGGCGCTGTCTGTATGGAGTTTGTACGTTCTCCCCGTGATCTGCGTGGGTTTTCTCCGGGATCTTCGGTTTCCTCCCACACTCCAAAGACGTACAGGTTTGTAGGTTAATTGGCTTGATAAAAATGTAAAGAATTGTCCAAGTTGGCGACATGCAGAGTACTGCGCTGCCGACTACAAAATTCAGAAGGTATCCTGCACACTGGTGAAAATTTACAATTTTCATTTTAACTAAAGCTAACTAACTTACAAACCTGCACGTCTTCGGAGTGTGAGAGGAATCCGGAGCCACAGGAGAAAACCAATGTGGCCACAGGGAGAACATACAGACTCTGTACAAACAGCACCCGTAAGTCAAGATCGAACCGGGGACTCTAGCGCTGTAAGGCAACACTCTACCACTGCGCCACATAATTGGACCATAATGTGGAGATACAATCTATGTATAATAACTGATGTTACGGCTGAACAAAGCCAAGCAAAATCAACAGCCGGTCACAATTACCTCCAGGACACAGCTGGGAATAGCTTATTAGATTTTCTGTCAATCTACCTTCCGCACCAAGAATTTGCAACAGCTATCATAGGAGCAAAGCCTGTATAGGTCTGGGTTGTAATATCTCTCATGAAAATCATTTTCAAAGCTAATCTTGAACAGCAAAAACAGTCAGTGCTTTACACCACAAGGGACTGTTGATCTAATACCCATGTGCTTTTATTTCAGATCTTCAAGATTAAAATCAGATTTATAAATGGGGTTAGTGACCAAGGGTCTTAGAATTATGTCGAAAAATTAAGACTCTTCGTGTTTTCATTAGCCAGGTGGTAACACATTACTTCTGGGGTTTTGGGCAATATTAATAACAAAGTCTTGTTTTCCAGTTAGCATCTACACATGGACGGCTCAGTGGTGCAGCGGGTAGAACTGCTGCCTCACAGTGCCAGAGACCCAGGTTCGATCCTGACCTTGGGTGCTATCTGTGTGGAGTTTGCACATTCCGCCTGTGACCCCATAAGTATCCTCTGGGTGATCCGATTTCCTCCCACATCGTAATGACATGCGGGTTTGTAGGTTCATTGGCCCATTGTAAATTGCCCTGGGTGTAGGGAATGGATGAGAAAGTGGTATAACTGGTGTGAACATGAGATCAACAGTTGCATGGATTCGGTGGGAAGAAGGGCCTGTTTCCATGCTGTATTTCTAAACTTAAACAGAGGTTCAGCAACTAACACAATGTCAACAGGTTGTAATTCGATCATTATCCAATTCTTCAGAGATACGTCTGAAGCCCTATTTAATGTACACTGACTCATTCCTGGAACGCTCAGGATAGGTTGTAAATAGTGTAATGTGGAAAATTCTCACTGACAGTGAAACTCCGAGACAGCCCACCTGCATTCCCTGGGAGGATTCTGTCTGGGGTAAACCAGAACAAATGGCCACACTGCTAAAACTCTGAGCCTGTAAGGTTACATGACTAGGCCCACACTGGCCCCGTAGACGTTAGATCTTTAGCCCACCAAGTCTGCGCCAATCATCAATGATCACCTGTACACCTGCACTATCCTACACACTGGGGACAATTTAGCAAAACTGACAAACCTGTAGGTCTTTAGAGTGTGGGAGGAAATTGGAGCACCTGGAGGAAATTGGAGCACCTGGAGAAAACCCACGCAGTCACAGGGAGAACGTACGAACTCCGTACGGACCGCATCCACGGTCAGTATTGAGTGCAGGACTCTGGCGCTGTAAGTCAGCAACTTTACCGTCGCATCATCCTCTCACCAACTGGAGAGCTATCCTGGCCTCCCACCGACCTCATTGGAGACCTTCGACCTGTCATTCATCTGACCCTACCTTGCACTAAACGTTATATCCTTTATCCTGTATCCGTACACTGTGGACACTTTGATTGTAATCATGTATATAGTCTCCTTGCTTACTGGATAGCACACAACTAAAAGTTTTTCACTGTACCTCAGTGCATGTGACAATAATAAACTAAAGGGTCTTGACTCGAAACATCACCCATTCTTTCTCTCCAGAGATGCTGCCTATCTAGCTGAGTTACTCCAGCTTTTTTGTCTATAAACTAAACCAAAGACTTATTTTTCTGTAAGAAGGAACTGCAGCTGCTGGTTTACACCAAAGATAGACTCAAAATGCTGGAGTAACTCAACAGGTCAGGCAGTATCTCTGGAGAGAAGGAATGGGTGACGTTTCGGGTTGAGACCCTTCATCAGACGAAAGATTCCTTTTATGTTTTTACCGGACGAGCAAGGTTTCAGAGAGAAAAGAAAAAGATCGGCTGAATCGATATGAAGAACACCTCTCCAAAGCCTGGTCTCAGAGTCAAGTTGTCAGAAACAGGGCAAGCAGTTGCTAATTAGAGGGGGGAAAGAAGTTTGGTAAACAGCAAGAAAGAGTCAACAAACATCCCAGAACATCAAAGCAGCTCCACAGATAGCATGGGGCAGACAACAACACGACAGGCAGGTCAGAGACTGTAGCATGTGTCAACGAACCCTCTGATGAAATGGTGCAATTAACGCAGGTTAAACAAGCTGCCAATTTGTCACTGTGACTCCGAGCATGCCATTATGGGGAAGGAGAAGTTATTGCAGTCTGAAGAAGGGTCTCGACCCAAAATGTCACCTATTCCTTTTCTCCAGAGATGCTGTCTGACCCGTTGAGTTACTCCAGCTTTTTGTGTCTATCTTTGGTTTAAACCAGCATGTGCAGTTTCTTCTTACACATGTAGTTTAGTTTACATAGATGCAAAGTACTGGATTAATTCAACGGGTCGGACAGCATTTCTGGAGAAAAAGGATGGGTGGCGTTTCGGGTCGGGACCAATCTTCAGTCTGAAAGTAGAATGGAGGGGGGGGAGGGTTGGGTGAGTGAGGAGACTTCATAAATGAAATCCGTTTCTCCTGCTTCAGTGTAAGTAGCAACTGCCATCGTTCAGTGTACAATCCAATAACCACCCATCTCCATCTGGTAAAGCAGCCAATTAATCTAAGGCCACAAAGTGCTGGAGCCACTCAGCGGGTCAGGCAGCATCACTGGAGATCACGGATAGGTGATGTTTGGGGTCAGGACTCTTCTTTAGGCTGATTAAGGGGGGGGGGGGGGGGAGGGGAGAGAGAAAGCTGGGAGGGGCAGGGCAAAGCAAGGTACCGTCTGTGCAAATTGCTGCGAGGGTGATTGTTCCCATTCCATCACGGATGAGGAAAAGTACAGTTTGTTCATGCAGAAAACCATTAGATCTTAATTTTAACTTCACATTATTTGGAATTAAAAAGGCATCGACATTAATGCAGCTAAAAATATATCATGAAGTGATCTGGCTTGTGAAAGCACGAGCAGAACGTACGATTTTTGCCTGTGGCTCAGACTGAACGAGAGGAAACGCTAATGCATTTGAACAAGAGTGGAGCAGAGTAAAACATCTTGGCAGAACAACGTTGAATGTGCAGCTGACTCTGTCACCAACTCTTACAAGAGTTAGGTCTCAGTTACAATGGCAAGTAGGGGAATTAAAATGAATCGCATGGCTTGGGTTGACATGGATACAACTTCCGGTTGCCAGCCAGTCGTAAAGAGGTCATTTGGACTCCTGTATGGAGTTTTGGTTTAGTTTATTATTGTTACGTGCACCGAGGTACAGTGAAAAGGTTCAGTGTTGCGTGCTATGTCGACAATGGAAAGACTATACACAATTGCAATCACGCTGACCACAGTGTACAGATACAGGAGAAAGGGAATAACGTTTAGTGCAAGGTAATGTCCAACTGAAGATAGTTCAAAGGCCCCAATGAGGTCAATGGGATCGATCAAGATCGGTTTGGCTTCGAATTTTTCCAGGGTTGAGGAAACCATGAAAAACCAAGAAGCTGGTCTCTCTCTTGCTCACCTTATGGGTATTGAGAACCTACAGATAGAGCTTCACCTGCATTCACATCTGCTAAGTGTTTCCGTGTAACATTATGTCACACGAACATGTTCCGTGTGNGTGACACAATAATATATATTGAGTTTACTATGGGATTACCAGGTAGCACAAGCAAATGCAACAGTACAGCACAGGAGGCGGTCCAGTGGCCCACAATGTCCGTGGCAAACACAAAGCCAATTATACTACTGACATCTGCCTGCACGTGAGCCATACCACTTCATTCCCTGCATGTCCACGTGCCAATTTAAAAGTCTCTTAAATGCCTCTATTGCATCTGCTTCCATTACCAACCCTGGCAGTGTGTTCCAGGCACCCTCAACCCTCTGTAAAACATTTGCCCCACATGATATCTCCTTTAAACTTTGCCCCTTCTCCATCTTTGCCCCTAGTCCTCTTGACATTTACACCTTGGGAAAAAGGTTTCAAGTGTCTACTCCTGGAGGAGGTGGGGGGAGGGGGGGGGGGGGGAAGGGGTGAGATGAGATGGATGATGCAGTGATGACTTCAAAATTAGAGAATCAACATTGATACCGCTGTGTTGTAAGTGGCCAAGCAAGTATGAGGTGCTGTTCCTCCCCCATTTGTCGTTGGCCTCACTGCTGTAGTGGAGGAGGCCCAGTACAGAAAGGGCAGTTGGGAATGGGGAATGGGAGTTAAAGTGTTTGCCTTCCGGAGATCACAAAAGGCGGACTGAGCATCAGGTTCAGCGAAACGATCGCCAGTCTGCTTCCCCAGTCCTCCTTTCCCACCCCACTCCACCCCCTGTTTACCAGTTATTAGCACTCACTATTCTTCCCCGTACAACACAGCACATGGAACGACTGACCTTTACAATACGCAGGAACGCATCCCCAAGGCACAACCCCAAATGAATTATCACGGGAGGATTTGTTTTGTTTTCCAGCCTTAAGTGAGATGGGAACAAGGGCATAATCTAGTTCTCAGCGATGTTATTTGCATTTGAAAGACAGCATAAAATAAAGCCTAATCGAGGGCCCGGAGAACGGTAGCTCATTTTATTTTGATGCAATTTCAAATAAAATATCTCTACGCTGAACCAGACAAAGGGAGAAATATCAGCCACTAAGTACACACCTAGAAGAACAAATCCCACCTCCCTCAGGTCATCCATTCATTCGAGTCTCAAGCCTGCAGTTTCTTAAATAAAAACCATCACAGTTGCATTAAAAATATCTGCAGGATTCAGAAGTCACTCGTCTTATTGGTTACAGAGTAAGCAGTGCACCAAGGATGACAAGCCAGTGAGGAATGATACCAAATGGAGTAAGAAGGTCGGCACAATGGCGCAGCAGGTAGAGCTGCTGCCTCAAAACGCCAGAGATTCAGGTTCGATCCCGTCTTCGGACGCTGTCTGTGTGGAGTTTGTATGTTCTCCAGATGACCGCGTGGGTTTCCTCCGTGCGCTCAGATTTCCCCCCACTTCACAAAGGCGTGCAGGATTGTCGGTTAGTTAGACTCAGTAAATTGCCCCTAGTGTGCAGGGAGTGATTGAGAGATAACATAAAACTAGTGTGAACGGGTGAGCAATGGTGAGCGTGGACTCGGTGGGCCGAAGGGCCTCTTTCCATGCTTTCTCTCTAATTGGAATTAAACTAAATCAAGACTGTAGATGCTGGAATCTTGTGCAAAACACAAAGCCCTGGAGAAACATTGAACAGTACAGCACAGGAACAGGAACAGGTCCTTCCCCCCACAATGCCCTTGCCGAACATGTCCTTTGTTTAAACTTTGCCCCTTTCACCTTCAAGCTTCGCGATGCCCTCGCAATCTTAAATAATCATGTCTTTGATAAGTCTATCCTGGGAAAAAAGGATGGGCACCAGCTACCCCCCTATCAGCTTGCCTCTTTGTTGGGTACGTCGAACAAAACTCCTTGTTTCTCGGCGTACCAGGGCCCCATCCCCGACCTCTAATTGTTTTACCTCCGTTACATCGACGGCAGGCTGCTTTGGTGTCACCTCCTGCACCCACACACAACTGACGACTGATTCATTCATTTCACCACCAACTTCCATCCGGCACTCAAATACACCGTGGACCATTTCCGACACTTCCCTACCATTCCTTGACCTCACCATCTCTATTGCAGGTGATACGCTCCTGACGACATCCAACTACAACCTACTGACTCCCACAGCTACCTGGACTACTCTTCCTCCCACCCTGCTTCCTGTAAGGACTCCATCCCCTATTCCCAATTCCTCCGTCTACGCCGCATCTGCTCCCAGGATGAGGTGTTCCACACCAGGTCATCACAAATGGCCTCATTCTCAGAGAACGGGGATTCCCCTCCCCCACTATTGATGAGGCTCGCACCAGGGGTCAACCTCCATCCATACCCGCAAACACGCCCTCGCTCCCCATTCCCCCACTCGCAAACAGGGGCAGAGTTCCCCTGGTCCTCACCTTTCACCCCACCAGCCGGGGCAAATACAACATATAGTCCTCCGCCAGTTTCGCCACCTCCAACGTGACCCCTCCACCCGCCACATACTTCCCATCTCCCCCCCTGTCTGCCTTCCGCAAAGACCGCTCCCTCCGCAACTCCCTTGTCCATTCTTCCCACCCCTCCCACTCTACCCCTTCCCCGGGCACTTTCCCTTGCAACCGCAAGAAATGCAACACTTGTCCCTTCACCTCCCCCTCCACTCCTTTCAGGGACCCAATGCAGTCCTTCCAGGTCCGACAGAGGTTCACCTGCACCGCCTCCAACCTCATCTACTGCATCCGCTGCTGCTCCAGATGCCAGATGATCTATATCGGTGGACCAAGCGGAGGCTTGGCGATCGCTTCGCCGAACCACCTCCGCTCGGTCCGCAATAACCAACCCGACCTCCGGTGGGATCTCAGCACTTCAACTCCCCTCCCATTCCACATCCGACCTCTCGGTCCTGGGCCTCCTCCACGGCCAGAGTGAGCAACACCGCAAGCTGGAGGAACAGCAACCTCATATTCCGCTTGGGGAGTCTGCATCCTTGGGCTTGAATATTGAATTTTCTCAATTCTGTTAACCCTTGCTGTCTCCTCCCCTTCCCACCTCTCCCTCAAGACCCTCGGGCCCTGACATTCCCTCTAACTCTCTATCTCCCTCCCCCACCCCAGTCGCACAGCTTCTCATTTTCACACCACAAACAGCTTACAATGGCTTGTTCCCTTTATCACCGATACTTTTTTGCATATCTTTCACTCATTGTTCCTTATCTCTCCACATCACCGTCTATATCTCTCGTTTCCCTGATCCCTGACCAGTCTGAAGAAGGGTCTCGACCCGAAACGTCGCCTATCTCCTTCGCTCCTTAGATGCTGCTGCACCCGCTGAGTTTCTCCAGCTTTTTGTGTACCCTGGACTTATCATTTGACTGTCTACCCTGTCTGTGCCTCTCACAATTTTATATACTTCTATCGGGTCTCCCTCAATCTCCAGCGTTCCAGAGAAAACAATCCAAGCCTGGCGAACCTCTCACAGTAGCCAATGTCCCCTAATCCAGGGGACATTGTGACAAACCTCCTCTGCACCATCATCTACACCTGATGTCGATGCACCTGCGACGCTCACCATTTCTCACCTGATGCAATGGATGATAAGTGACTACAGGTCGGTAAATGGTGCAGCAACCAGAACTGCGCACAGTGCTCCAAGTGTGGTCTCACCAACAACTTGTATGCAATCATGATGACCCATCTTTGTACTCAATACCCTTCCCAATGAAGGCAAGCTTGCCAAACACCTTCTTCACCACCCTGTCCACTTGACTCGCAAAATTCAGGGAAATATACACCTTTGCTTGTTTAAGAAGGAACTGCAGATGCTAGAAAATCGAAGGTAGACAAAAATGCTGGAGAAACTCAGCGGGTGAGGCAGCATCTATGGAGCGAAGGAAATAGGCAACATTTTGGGCTGAACCCCTTCTTCAGACTTTGCTCCTTGATTTGACCTTAAACCCCTCCATGTTCTGCCCAATGAGAACTCTCCGATATCCATTTACAAACCAAATGCACAAAATAGTCAGAGGCACAAAAGTGGAAATGCGTGTGTGGCGGAGTGGAATTGTACACTTTGTTACCGAGCACTCAGGGGTTAAAGAAAGAGACATAAATCTAAACGTCATCTGGACAATAAGATTACCTCAGCACGGAACAATGAGAGAGAACAAAGAGCTGTGTTCAATGGTCTTCGGTCCTTTGATGGAACAAGAGGTTTCAGGCCTTCGAGGCATCTCAACAACTTCCCGCACTGCCTCCCCTTCACGAGACATAACAGATGAACATCATCTTTGGGGGTACACAAAAAGCTGAGAAACTCAGCGGTGCCAACTCACCCGAGCTGAGTTTCTCCAGCTTTTTGTGTACCCTCGATTCTCCAGCATCTGCAGTTCCTTCTTTTAAAAACATCATTTTGGCACTGGTATTCATCTTCCCCCCCCCCCCACCCAACCCCCTCTGGCACACACCACACGACAGCCGATGCCATTAGCAGATGCAAAGCACATCAAAGCCACCATCAAGGGGCATCAATACTAATCGTCTTCGCACTAAGCTGCATTTCAGCCGTATCTGAAGAAGAGTCGCAACTCGTAATCTACCCGATCTATTCCTCTCATGATCAGCTGGAGGTGTGATGTTGTTTGGATGACCAGTGTTTGTTCTCGCTTCAGATAGGAATACAGCACAGAAAATGCCCCTTGCCCAACAAGTCCACACCAGCCATCAACATCCATTTACTCTGATCCTACATTAATCCATTTGTATTATTCTTCCTTTACTCTCAGCAAAACTCTCCCTTTATTTCACCAACTCGATTGTACATTGGAGGAACATTACAGTGGTCAGTTAATCGACCAACACACTCATCTCTGGGAGGTAGGAAGACACTGGAGCACTCAGCATCTCAACCCGGTAGTTTTTTGTCCGTTCCCTCCAGTGATGCTTTCCGACCCGCTGAATTCCTCCAGCACTTTGTGTTTTGCTTGAGATTCCATCATCCGCAGTTCCTCGAGTTTTAATTATAATGTTTGTTGGTTTATATAATAAACTGAACCAATCCAATTGAACGCGACACCAACCTGTGGGTTTTACCTTTTAATCTTTCCCATCTCCCGATTGTTTCCTGCAATTTAATCCATGGGATCAGCACAGAAGCAGTAGCCGAAACATAGAAACATAGGAAATAGGTGCAGCAGTGGGCCATTTAGCCCTTTGAGCCATCACCGCCATTCAATAAGATCATGGCTGATCATCCAAAAGCAGTACCCCGTTCCTGCCTTCCCCCCCCCCCCCCCCCCCACCTATACATTGATTTTGTTAGCCCTAAGAGCTAAATCTAACTCTCTTTTGAAAACACCCATTGAATTGGTCTCCAGCAGAGAATTCCACAGATTCACTACTCTCTAGGTGATTTTTTTTTTCCTCATCTCAGTCCTAAATGGCCTCTCCATCATTCTTAAACTGACCCCCCTGGTTCTGGACTCCCCCAACATTGGGAACATTTTTCCTGCATCTAGCCTGTCCTATCCCTTAAGAATTTCATTGGTTTCTATAAGATCCTCTCTCATGCTTCTAAATTCCAGTGAATACAAGCGCAGTCGACCCATTCTTTCCTCATATGTCAAAGACTGTCTAGTTTCATTACAATTAAGATACATTTATATAAAAAAGACAGTGCATAATAAATTGCACTGGAGTATGTCTGTAAGCCAATTAGAAACAGAGACGATAACACAGGATATGGTGTAAAATGGGTTTTATGCTCTTCAGACTGCATGTTAATTAATTTTATAATTCCCTGCGTTCTTGAGAATTAATTACTTGTCTGATTTGCTGGAGCACTGAACAAAATAAATTAATCACAAGCCTGCTTAAAGAAGTGACAATCTTAGAGCAGTACGACATGGAAACAGGCCCTTCAGCCCTCCTTGTCCATGCTGACCAAGTTGGCAAACCAGGCTAGTCCCATTTGCCTGCATTTGGCCCATATCTCTCGGAACCCTTCTATCCATATATCTGTCCCAATATCTTTTTTAAGTCACATTTGTATCCACTTCTGTAGTTTCCTCTGGCAGTTTATTACAGATACCTCAGTGAAAGGATTGTCCCCGAGGTCCCTCTTAAATCTCTCCTCCTCTCTCACCTTGAGTCACCGTTCTCCAGTTTTTTGAATCCTCTACCCTGGGGAAACGGACTGTGATCCTTCAGAGAGCACTTAGAAGATTGAGGAGATTCCGTGTGACACTGAATACTTTTATCAAACATCTCCAGGTGTACGGTAGATGTCACACTGACCGGTTACATCACGGCCTGGCTCAGCAACTCAAATGCCCAGGAACGAAGGAAACTACTGAGAGATTTTGGACACTGCCCAGTCCATCACGGGTACTGACCTCTCCACCATCCAAGGGATCTACAGGAATAATAAGGCAGCCAGCACCGCCAAAGACCCACGCCACCCTGGCCATGCTCTCATCTCACTTCTACCATCAGGAAGAAGATACAGAGGAGCCTGAAAACTGTCACCTCCAGGTTCAAGAACAGCTTCTTCCCAACAACCATCAGGCTCTTGAACTCTGCGCAACGCAGACTTCAGCAGCTGTGACGCTTGGTGCACTTTGCTCTGGTACGCAAAGCACAGTCCATAAAAGAGGCCAATGCAGGCCAATGGGACGAGCATAGATACGGCATCGTGGTTGGCATGGAGTAGTTGCCCACATGTACCAAGGTGCAGTGTTATTCCATTTGTAAATACAGTTTAGTAAATATTTTACTATACATAGTCATAATCATACTAAACTGAATGAGTGTAAGAATAGTAGATTAAAGTGAGGCAGTAGACAAGATTCACCAGGTTTCCAGCACCGTCTACTATGATCCTGAAGTCTGAAGAAGGGTTCCGACCTGAAACCATCACCGATTCTTTTTCTCCAGAGATGCTGCCTGACCCGTTGAGTTACTCCAGCATTTTGTGTCGATCTTTGGAATAAATCAGCATCTGCAGTTCCTTTCTACACACTACAATTTAACAGTTGGGTTGAATGGGCCTGTTTCTATGCTGTGTCTTGAGAAACATTAGAGATACAGCGCTGAAAGAGGTACTTCAGCCCACCAAGTCTGCGCCCACCAGCGATCACACCGTGCACTAACCATATTCTACACACGAGAGACAATTTACAATTTTACGAAAGCCAATTAACCTACAAACCTGTACGTCTTTGGAGCATGGGAGGAAGCCAAAGCACCCGGAGAAAAGCCACGTGGTCACGGGGAGAACGTACAAACTCC
Organism: Okamejei kenojei; assembly: GCA_035221665.1. Lineage (NCBI taxonomy): Eukaryota > Metazoa > Chordata > Chondrichthyes > Rajiformes > Rajidae > Okamejei > Okamejei kenojei. The sequence continues at coordinate 21,950,377 of CM069154.1, read as the reverse complement.
ATACAGGCAGCACTTCTAGCCAGGACCTAACCGGGTATCTAGCGCTGCAAGGCAGCAACTCTACCGCTGCGCTCTATAACTAAACTAAACAAATGGCTAATTCTGTCACTTATTCGATAATTCAATTGTAAACCATTCTGAGGTGTTGCCTAGTAAAGAGTGGCATGTAGAGGTTGACAATAAATAACAAAGTAAATTATCAATCTCCAACATATTTACAATTACTCAAATACCAGGGTTAGGACAGTTGGGTTAATATAGGTCATTAATTAACTTCTAAATTCATCTCCCATGTTGCAGTTTAACCTGTGAGTGACCCTTACTTGGATAGCAAGATCCAAAACGTCACCCATTCCTTCTCTCTAGAGATGCTGCCTGTCCCACTGAGTTACTCCAGCTTTTTGTGTCGACCCGAAATACAGATTTGAAACTTGAGAATATTAAAACATAGGTGGAAATTGCTTTGTTATAGAGTTGGATTGACTTGCGTAGAGGCGATGTCCAATCTCTGTATATGTGGTGCTAATAATCTAAAGTTGCTGTTATTCCGCGGGATAAAGATCTGCACGGCAATATGAGGCCTTTGTCTGACCGTTTTAACTTGCCTGTGACACACTGGGGGGAATCCTTGGACAGAAGCAGCTTGGATTGTAAAGAAATCTATTATATCATTAATCATTTCCTAGCTTTTACGGCATTTAGATTTAAAGTGCCTACCCTGGACGGTGACCTTTGCACACCCAGAGTTATCTGTGATGGTAGCGGGATTCAATAGAATCGATATGGGGGATACAATCTTTAAACTACAGGCAAAATACTTAAAAGGGGAAAGCATCAGTCACATCTTGTCATAAAGGAATCGTTGAGCCTTTGTGTGAAATTCATAAATGTGCGAAGAATTCAGATCGTTTTTAAAAAATAACTTATTTCCAGTTCATAAACAGGACCTGAAACGTCACCTATCCATGTTCTCCAGAGATGCCGCCTGACCCGCTGAGTTACTCCAGCACTTTGTGTTTTGCTAGATTCCATTATCTGCTATTCCTTGTGTCTCCTTAAAACGTTCACTTCTTTCATCAGACAGGAGAGTACAAGTTGAACCGCTGCACCTCAGCCAGTGGCACAGAGCGGCTCCAGCCAGCTCCTATCTCTCTACGATGGTCGTTCGTTGTTTAAATGTCGGTGCCACGGTGTTGTGCGGTGGTCATGGCAGCCACGTCACTCCATCCTCACTTCACATTGATGCGCGCTGTTCCAAGAACGATCATTCTATTCTAGTGCAGAGCCCAGCTGATCATGTTCTCTCTACACAGACAGTGCCAGCCCACCTTTTACTCGACCTGTTATTGCAATTGTTGCATCTATTATTTTTGTATTGGAGATTTATTATTACAAACATTATTCATGTTCATTAGTGATAGGAACAGATTTAGGCCATTCAGCCCATCAAGTCTACTCCACCATTCAATCATGGCTGATCTATCTCTCCCTCTTGACCCCATTCTCCTGCCTTCTCCCCACAACCCCCTGACACTAATCAAGAATCTATCTCTGCCTTAAAAACATCCATCAACTTGGCCTCGATGATCTTCTGTAGCGATGAATTCCCAGTTTCACCAGCCTCTGACAAAAGGCATTCCTCCTCATCTCCTTCCTAAAGGAACGTGCAACTTATTGTAACATTATAGCTATTGTTGCAATTATTGCATCTCGCACTGCACCTCCCATTGCACCTCCTGTTAGTGTCCATTATTGCAACTGCGGCCAGATGGCAATGGATATCATTGACCACCCTGTTCTGTGGTCAGAGAATCGATTCCAGGTACCAACCAACTGGCCGAGATCATAATCAAAGTATCCCTCAATTAGTTAGACACCTCTATAAAATCACCCCTCAGCCTCCTGCGCTCCAAGGAGTAAAAGTTTTTAAATCTCGCCCCTCTCACCTTAAACCCATGTGCCCTAGTTTTTGATTCCCCTACCCGGGGATAAAAGACCTCATGCATTCACCCTATTTATTCCCCTGTGAAATCCTCCACCTCCTGCGCTCCAAGGAATAATGTCCTAGCCAGCCCAAGCTCTCCCTATGGCTCAGGCCCTCGGGTCCTTGCAACATCCTGGTAAATTTCCAGCTCGACAATATCTCACCCATCATGGAGTGACTAGAACCGAAGACACTGCTCCAAGTGCAGCCTCAGAGTCAACGCGAGGCTCAGATCCCAGCCACTCACAGCACGAGGGCAGACAAAGACATGCCGACACCCAGCAACAACACCACATTAGAGAGGAAATTGGCAGGAATTTAACTGTGAAAGTATTCATGCTGATTAACAGGATCATATTGGATTCCTTACATTTACATTGGGGAAACACGCAGAGTAATAATTTAATTTCAAAGCTATGCACATCACTGCACAGTACAAATGCAAACCTGTTGCCATGTGAGGATTAAGGAACTCATAAACCAGGTTCATTGTACATCATCCCTTTACACTCAGCGTGAAGTGCAAATTAAAGCAGAAGGCTTGAACCATCCCAAAGGCTTTACAGTTAAACTTCCTCAAACATCTACACCACTAGATTGGAAGCAGTAGTTAGTTTCTTAGTTCTCCGTTTGGTTTATTGTCACGTGTACCGGAGTACAGTGAAAAGCTTTTGTTACATGCTATCCAGTCTATGGAACGACTGTACATGCTTACAATCAATTCATCCACATAAGGGTGGCACAGCAGGTAGAGTTGCTGCCTTACAGCACCAGAAACCCAGGTTCGATCCTGACTACAGGTGCTGTCTGTATGGAGTCCACACGTTCTCCCTGTGACCACGTGAGCTTTCTCCGGGTGCTCCGGTTTCCTCCCACACTCCAAAGGCCTTGCAGGTTTGTCAGTCATTTGGCTTCTGTAAATTGTAAATTGTCCCTGACATGTAGGGTGGTGGCAGTGCTGGCCAGAGTGGACTCAGTGGGCCGAAGGGCCTGTTTTCAGGCTGTATCGCTAAAGTCTAAAGTGGTGAATCGATGGAACTGGGCAACAGATCAAACGTAATCTTGAATGGTTTACTCAGCTCGAGCATGAATAGCCAGCTCTTATTCCCACGCTTCCCCAGTTCCTTTTAAAGTGGAACTGTACACGGTTGGGTTTGTACAATAACAGAAGGTTTTGTAGTTCATTGGGTCATTAACCTTTTTGTAACCCCACTCACCCAAGCTCACATACACTCTCAATGGAATACCATTGGGGTGACATATGCTGGATATATTTACACATCGCCAGCTTGAAATATATTTAGACTGTGTCTTTAGAGATACAGTGTGGAAACAGGCCCTTCGACCCACTGAGTCCGGCCTGACCAGCGATCCCCAAACACAAGCACCACCATCATACACAATGGGAACAATTTACAAAGGCCAACAAACCTGCACGTCCTTGGGATATGGGAGGAAACCAGAGAACCCGGAGAAAACCCACGCGGCCACAGGGAGAACGTACAAACTGCGTACAGACGGCACTCGTGGGCAGAATCAAACCCGGGTCTCTGGCGCTGTGAGGCAGCAGCTCCATCACTGCGTCACTGTGCTATTTGTAAGGGTGGATTTTGTGCAGGATCATAAACTGTTCTGCGAGTGATCATTGCATATCTTTAGTTTGGAGATAGAGGGTGGAAACAGGCCCTTCGGCCCACCGAGTCTTTGCCAACCATCGATCACCCGTTCACATTAGTTCCATGTTATCCCACTTCCTCATCCACTCCCTGCACACTCGGGGCAATTTTCCGATGGCCAATTAACCAACATCTGCGGAATTCATTGCCACAGATGCTGGTGGATAGTAATCTACTATTTTTACACTACAATGGTTGAAGTCTTGTATTTAGGCATCATTATGCCTATGCATAGTAAGATTTTACTGAATTGTCTGCAAGAAAAGAATTTCACTGTATCTTGGTACATGTGACAATAAAGTATCAATGCATCATTGAACAAATGACAATTGACAGATTGACACAAAATGCTGGACACTCAGCGGGACAGGCAGCATCTCTGGAGAGAAGGAACGGGTGACTTTCTGGGTCGAGACCCTTCTTCAGTGTGGGTCAGAACTTCACTCCAGAGAGTTACTCCAGCATTTTGTGTCCACCCTGTTTCCATATTGTATCTCTGAACTAAACTGTTCAAGAAGGTACAGCAGATGCTGGAAAATCGAAGGTAGACAAAAGTGCTGGAGAAACTCAGCGGGTGAGGCAGCATCTATGGAGCGAAGGAAATAGGCAACGTTTCGGGCCGAAACCCTTCTTCAGACTGATGTAGGGTGGGGAGGGGCAGGAAGAAGAAAGGAAGAGGAGGAGCCAGAGGGCTGAGGGAGGAGACAGCAAGGGCTACCGGAAATTGGAGAAGTCACTGTTCAAGCCGCTGGGGTGCAGACTGCCCAAGCGGAATATGAGGTGCTGCTCCTCCAATTTCCGATGGTGCTCACTCTGGCCATGAAGGAGGCCGAGGACAGAAAGGTCGGATTCGGAATGGGAGGGGGAGTTGAAGTGCTGAGCCACAGGGAGATCAGGTTTGTTAATGCGGACCGAGCGGAGGGGGGGGGGGGGAGATGGGAAGATGTGATTTTGTTTACCTCGAAACTAAACTACTGTCTCACATGCTATAAAATAGCACACAATGCAAAACTAATTAACAAACCTGATATTTTTAGGTGCGTTACCTCACTTAGAATATCTATTTAAAACATTGGGGCAGTCCAGATGTCATTTTCACCCACCCATCCGCTCCTCAAACCTAAGGATAATAATAACCTTGTTGCTTGATAAATGACAGATTTCAAGTACTTCCAGGTGGACGCAAGGATACGGTTGAATTAAGATCATTCTGACAGAGAGGAAAATACTATTTAATATTCTGGCACAGACTAGTCTTTTTGTCTCCACATATCTCTCCACGTTTCAGCTAATACTGTGGCTCCTGCAGTGTAAATTCAGCCTCACATCATCAAACCAGTTCACCGGCCAAGTAATAACAACACAGGGCATGGAGAAAGTGAGCAAACAATCACCGTCTTTCTCCCCAGGGTAAAGGATTCCAAAACTTTCCTGGACTTTATCTTGCACTAAACAATATTCCCTTCAGTGTAAACCAGCATCTGCAGTTCCTTCCTACACAGCTATTCCCTTTATCCTGTATCTGTACACTGTGGACGGCTGGACTGTAATCATGTGTCATTGTTTCACTGACTGGGAGAGCACGCAACAGGCAGCTCTTCATGGTACCTCAGTACATGTGACGAGAAACCAACCGCCAATGGACTAAACTAGAGGGCGTAGGCTTACGGTGAGGGGGAGAGATTTAGGAGGGACCTCTGGGTCCCTCAACCTTTTCACTCAGAGGGTGGTCCTTATCTGGAATGAGCTGCCAGAGGAAGCTAGAGAAACGGATACAATTACAGCTTTTAAAAGACATTTGGACAGATATGTGGACCGGAAGGGTTTCGAAGGCTACGGACCAAATGCAGGCAAATGTATGCCAACTTGGTTGGTATGGACATGGTGGACCAAAGGTCCTGTTTCCATCCTGTACAGTACGAGTCTCCCTCCTGCTTCCCCTGACCACACCGGTCATTTCCACAAGCTTTGATTTCAGATACAGTGTTGGTGTTTAAGTGGCCACTGGATGGGCATGCTGGGAATGGGATGGTGATATAGATTATGTGTAGGGTGACACACAAGGTTAGTTTATCTTGGCATTAGGTTGGGCATGGGCATGGCGGGCCGAAGGGCCTGTTCCTGTGCTGTACTGTTCTACGCTCTATGTTCTAATACAAGTTCACTTGCTCCAGAGAATGCTTTTAGCTTCTAAGGCATCATTTTTCCAAAACCTGAGGACCCCGCAGCATTGAATGGATTTTTTAAGAAACATTTCGACAGGTACATTGGTTGGGTAGGTTTAGATGGATATGGGCCAAAGGCAGACAGGGGGGGACGAGTGTAGACGGGGCATGTTGGTCAGCATGGGCAAGTTGGGGCTGAAGGGCCTGTTTCCGCACAGTATGACTCTACGAGTCTAAATGCAATTTGTCGTTTCTGAAATATCTAAATCAAATTAAACCAATTCTCCATCTCATGTACAAATTCTTTCTTGTCTAAAGGCATGACTATGGTGAAGACCAATTTGCCCTGAGGTTCGACTGAGTATATTTCAATGCCAGCGCCTGCCTCCAGCTGAGAGAAAGATGCAGGTGTCAGTACAAATAAGTGGCAGTGGTTCAAATGCAGCAATACTCGATAAGTCATCTCAGCAGCCCTTTCAAGTCGGGAGGCAGCCACGACTAGACTAACCAAACAGCAATTGCTGTTGGCATGGACATAACCTCTCCCACGGGGGGTATATATTATTAATGCATTGGGTCTGTTGTCCGAGTGTATGAACCTTTAAACAAATTCCCAAACTGATACTCAATTAAAATCAACATCCATTATAATATATTATTTTTTTTTAAACTGAAAACAGGGCACAGTAGTAGATTTGTTGCCTTACAGTGCCAGAGACTCGGATTCGATCCTGACGTCAGGTGTTGCCTGTACGGAGTTTGTACGTTCTGCCCGTGACCTGCGTGGGTTTTAGCCAGGTGCCCCAGGTTCCTCCCACACTCCAAAGATGTACAGGCTTGTAGGCTAATTGGATTGGTAAAATTGTAAATTGTCCCTAGTGCGTGTAGGATAGCGCTACTGAACGGGGACTGGCGGTCGGCGAGGACTTAAAGGGCCGAAGGGCCTGCTGCCGTGCTGTATCTCTACACTAAAACTAAAAACATTTTGTCCAACTGTACGGGGATACAAGAAACTGCAGATGCTGGACACGTGAGCAAAATACAAAGTGCTGGAGGAACTCAGCGGGGTCAGGCAGCATCTGTGGAGGGGAATGGACAGATGACCTTTTGGGTCTGGGCCCTTCTCCAGACTGATGGGAGTTGTGGGGAAAAAGCTGGAATACAGAGGCGAGGGCAAGAAATAGGAAGAAGGGTCTTAGCCTGAAACGTCACCTATCCACGTTCTCCAGAGATGCTGCCTGACATTACTCCAGCACTTTGTGTTGTTTTGAGAGTTAAACAGCATCTGCACTTCCTTGTTTCCACTTATTAACAGACAGAATAGGTTTGATGATTGCATTGGCCTGCTCTCATCATTGCACTGATACTACTGAAATATTATAAACTAGATTGATATACATCAGCCAATACCATTGTGCACACTGTTACATGCGCACCACACAAAGTGCCGGAGAGAACAGTGTTTTTATTTTAAACGGGGCAGACAGTCAGTTAGTGGGAATATCAAAGACTTGAGCATTGCAATGAAGGCTTTAACATCTGAGCAAGGCTATCAGCAGAAGAAGGGTCTCGACCCAAAACGTCACCCATTCCTTCTCTCCAGAGATGCTGCTTGGCCCGCTGAGTTACTCCAGCATTTTGTGTCTATCTTCAGTGTAAACCAGCATCTTCAGTTCCTTCCCACACAAGGCTTTCAGCCCAGTTGACCTCACGTTGTCAGACACTGCTTCACCCACAAGCCACGGATTAAGTCGGAGGCATCTGCGCCTCCCGTGGGCAGTTCATGATTTCTGTCCTTCCTGAACCTTTGCCCGTTAGCTGCCGCCACTGCACTCGCACTCTAAACTCAAAAACAACACCTCGTTATCTCATTACGTACCTCGCAGACTTTCACACAGAGCTTTTCAAGGTGTAGCTCCAGGTTTTAATCCCTTTCACCTTTCCTGCTGCAAGGTCTGAGGCCAACAGATACTGAAACTGCACTAACACAATTACAGGATTACTGGAATAAGAACAGGAAAGGAGAGAGGATTAGATGACTGTGCTCCACCAAATGGGGATCCACACTCAGATCGACATCTGTTCATTTGACTGCGGTCTTGAAATCTGCCACCATTTTTCACCACTGACTTTACTGGTCGCCCCAATACAGAAACGACTGTGGAGGCTTCGGAAAGGGTGCAGAGGAGATGACCAGAATGTTGCCTGGATTAGAAGGTATTATCTGAATAAGATCAGTCTCAAGAAGGGTCTTGACCCGAAACGTCACCCATTCCTTCTCTCCAGAGATGCTGCCTGTCCCGTTGAGCTACTCCAACATTTTGTGTCCACCTTCAATTTAAACCAGCAGCTGCAGATCTTTCCTACACATCTAAGTAAGGTAAGGTTGGACAGACCTGGATTGTTTTCTCTGAAACAACGGAGGTTGAGGGGAGACCTGATAGAAGTATATGAAAATTATCAGAGAAACATGGACGGGGCAGACAGTCAGTCAGTGGGAATATCAAAGACTTGAGGGCATAGCTTTAAGGTGAAAGAGGCAAAGTCTAAAGGTGATGTGCGCAACCAGTTTTGTTTTTTACACAGAGAACAGGATGAACAATGACCAGTGACCACTTTTACTACCTACAAACCTGTCTGTCTTTGCAGTGTGGGAGGAAACTGGGAGAAAGCTCACGCGGTCACAGGGAGAACGTACAAACTCCACACAGGCAGCACCCGAGACGAGGATCGAACCTGGGTGTCTTGCGCTGGGAGGCAGCAACTCTACAGCTGCGCCTCTGTGCTACCTTCAAGTTGAATGGACATATCCTGCATCTCTCCCTATCTCTGATCCAGTAGCTGAAAAGGTTAAACCACATGACATTGCAACTGCTAAAACAGTATCACAAGTTAGGCCATTTGGCCCATCGAGTCATGCCATTAATTATGCCTGGGACCCATACAAAAGGTTCTGGTCATATCAACAAACTAGAAGGGGTACAGAGGAAACAGGACAACTTTTGCATCGGGAACTACAATAGAGGTAGCAGTGTCACCCAGATGCTGTCCGACCTGGAGTGGGAAACGCTGGAAACAAGAAGGGCAAGGAACTGAATGGCTATGTTGTACAAGATTCAAAAGGGGATCGTGGACATAACTGCAGATAGATGCATAACATACTCAACAGAAAGGAGAAGAAGAAAGAGAAATGATATGCAAATAGAAACCCCATTCGCCAGGACAGATATTTATAAGAACTCATTCTTTGTAAGAACCTTAAGGGAATGGAACAAAGTAGACAACAATATAGTCAAATCATCTTCACTGGACAGTTTTAAGGGGGGAACCAAGAGCACGTTAGTATGCACAACACATCCAAGTTGGTGATATGCAGAGTACAATTTCAGAAGGCTCAGAACAGCATTTGGCTATTTTTTTTTGACAAATGAACCAACATTGATTCCCCGTTCTTATATTCAACTTCACTCTCCGGTACTCTCTTGATCATCGTGCAATTAAAATCAATGTCTGAAACGTTCACAATCACAAATCCAGCACGGTAAATCAGCCACTATTTATTTGTAAGCAGACTGCGCCTATTTTTTTAATCATTGTTTTGCGTAAAATTGAAAGGAAAACCAACGTGAGATTAAAGCTGCTGGACGTCACTTGCAAAGCAGGCAATCAATGCAAGCCGAACAAAGCCCCCGTCACGAGAGCGATCCCTGCTCACAAGCCTTACCGCACTGCCTTGGATTGTCATGACGACAATCGCTAAACAAAGCATTCCACAGAGGCACCCTTGCTTTCAGCCGCGGTGCTTCTGGGAGGGAGCTAGCTCACCGCCGCCCAGCTCCTCCGTCCTGCTTGTTTTCAATGGGAAAAACTGCCCAGGAAGTTGCTGCAGAGAGTCTGGATGGACAATGTGGAAACAAGGAACTAGAAAGACACAGAGTGCTGGAGTAACTCAGCACTGGTCAGGCAGCATCTCTGGAGAAAAAGGATGGGTGACGTTTTGGGTCAGGGGTCTGAAGAAGGGTCCCGACCCCAAACGTCACCTGTCCTTTTACTTCAGAGATGCTGCCTGACCCGCTGAGCTACTCCAGCCCTTTGTGTCTATCTGTGATTACAGTCAAGCCATCCACAGTGTGGAGAAAGTATAAAGGGAATAAAGTTTAGTGGAAGATTAGTTGAGTTTAGTTCAGAGATACAGCGTGGAAACAGGCTTGTTGGCCCACTGAGTACACGCCAGCCTTCTTGGTTCAGGACGGAAATTGTGGGCCAAAGGGCCTGTGCCTGCATTGTATGTTCCTCCAGCACTTTGTGTTTTGCTCAAGATTCCAGGATCTGCAGTCTCTCTTGATTTATTTTAGTTGAGTTTAGATCATTTTAGAGATTCATCATGGAAACTGGCCGTTCAGCCCACTGATCACCCATTCATAGAAAGATCAAAACATAGAAAATAGGTGCAGGAGTCGGCCATTCAGCCCTTTGAACCAGCACCGTCATTCAATAAGATCATGGCTGATCATCCAAAATCAGTACCCCGTTCCGTCTTTTTCCCCCATATCCCTTGCTTCCCTTAGCCCTAAGAGCTAAATCTAACTCTCTTTTGAAAAAATCCAGTGAATTGGCCTTCACTGCCTTCTGTGACAGAGAATTCCACAGATTCACAACTCTCTGGGTGAAAAAGTTTTTCCTCGTCTCAGTCCTAAATGGCCTACCCATAATTCTTTTACTGTGACCCTTGGTTCAGGACTCCCCCAACGTCGGGAACATTTTTCCAGCATCTACCCTGTCCAATCCTCTTAGAATTTTATATGTTTCTGTGAAATTTATATGTCACTGCCTGCCACTCTGATAAGGACCCGTTAATGCTTACTCTTTGCTTCATGTCTGCCATCCAGTTCTCTATCCATGTCAATACCCTACCCCCTATACCATGTGCTCTAATTTTGCACAACTAATCTCTTGGGTGGGACCTCGTCAAAGGCTTTTTGAAAGTCCAGATACACCACATCCACTGGCTCTCTCTTATCCATTCTACTGGTTACATCCTCAAAACAAATTCAGAAAATTAGTCAAGCATGATTTCCCCTTCATAAATCCATGCTGACTTTGACCGATCCTGTCACTGCTTTCTAATTGTGCTGCTATAACATCTTTAACAATCGACTCCAGCATCTTCCCCACTACCGATGTCAGGCTAACTGGTCTATCATTCCCTGTTTTCTCTCTCCCTGCTTTCTTAAAAAGTGGAGTTACATTGGCTACCCTACAGTTCACATTGAGTGAGCCAGAGTCTAGAGAACATTGGAAAATGATCACCAATGCATCCACGATTTCTAGGGCCACCTCCTCGAGTACTCTGGGATGCAGACCATCAGGCCCTGGGGATTTATCTGCCTTCAGTCCAAACAGTTTACCAGCACCATTTTCTGATTAATGTGGATTCCCTTCAGTTCCTCCCTCCCACTAGATCCTTGGTCCCCTAGTATTTCCGGGAGATTGTTTGCGTCTTCCTTAGTGAATACAGAACCAAAGTACCTGTTTAACTGTTCTGCCATTTCCTTGTTTGCCATTATAAATTCACCTGTAAGGGACCCACATTCGTCTTCACTAATCTTTTCCTTTTTACATACCGATAGAAACTTTTACAGTCAGCTTTTATATTCCCCGCAAGCTTTCTTTCATGCTCATTATTTCCCTTCTTAATTACCCCTTTGTCCTCCTCTGTTAAGTTCTAAATTTCTCCCAGTCCTCTGATTTGCCGCTTCTTCTGGCCAATTTATATGCCTCTTCCTTGGCTTTAACACTATCCTTGACTTCCCTCGTCAGCCACGGTTGAGCCGCCTTCACAGTTTTATTTCTTCGGCAAACAGGGATGAACAATTTTTGGAGTTCATCCACGCGATCTTTAAATCTTCGCCATTGCATCTGCACTGTCAATGTTTTCAGTGTAATTTTTCAATGTATCCGTACCAATTCCCGTCTCATACCTTCAAAGTCTCCTTTATTCAAGTTCAGGACCCTAGTACCTGAATTAACCGTGTCACTCTCCATTCTACAGCAGAATTCCACCATATTATGCAAGGGGCCTTGCACAACAAGATCACTAACTAATCCTCATTACACATTACACAGTCTAGGATGGCCTGCCCTCTAAATATTGGTTTAAAAAACCCATCCCGTATACATTCCAAGAAATCCTCCTCCTCTGTACCATTACCAATGTGGTTGGCCCAATCTATATGTAGATTAAAGTCACCCATGATAGCTGCTGTACATTTGCTGCGCGCATCCCTAATTTCCTGCTTGATGCTATCCCCAACCTCCCTACTGCTGTTTGGTGGTCTGTATACCACTCCAACATGCATTTTCTGCCCTTAGCTATTTTGCAGTTCTACCCATACCGATTCTACAGTATCCAAGCTAATGTCTCTCCTTGCTATTGCATTAACCTCCTCTTCAACCAGCAATGCCACCTCACCTCCTCTCCTCTTCCTTTCTGTCTATCCTTCCTGAATATCGAATACCCCTGCATGTTTAGCTCCCAGCCTTGGTCACCCTGGAGCCATGTCTCCGTAATTCCAACTATCACATATCCCTTAACTACTAACTGTGAATTCAATTCATCCACCTTATCTCAAATGCTCCTCGCGTTAAGGCACGAAGCTTTCAGGTTAGTTTTTCTTATCTCCCTTCGACCTTTTGCTTCTGTCCTCCTTTTATGACCTTCTATTTCCTTGCATTGGGTCCCATCCCCTTGCCCTGTTAGTTTAAATGTGACCTTTCCTACACTCTCTTTCCCGTTAGCTGCACAGATACGCCTCCACGTTGTTGACTCCACCCCCCTACTTTTTAGTTTAAACCCACCTGTGTAGCACGAGCGAACCTGCCTGCAACACCCTGGCACCAGAGTCTCGCCTGTCGCCACAGAATCTCCTGTCCACACCGCAGACAATGGACTCACCCACCACCATGACTCTGCCTGACATAGGTCTCACCGGTCGAGTCTCAGCGCTAGGATTCGAGTCACAGACCTGTCCGCCGCTCATTATACGCACCCGTCATCCATCTTTCACATCCACTCTCGACACACCAGAGGTAATTCATAGGTGCAATTGACCTACAAACCTGCACACCTTTGAGACGTGGGAGGAAACTGCAGGAAACCAAAGCACCCGTAGGAAACCCACACGGTCACGGGGAGAACATAGAAACTCCACACAGACAACAGCCGAGGTCAGATTTGAAGCTGGGTCTCTGGGGCTGGCACATAAATACGGGCACTATCCCCATGTTACAATATTAAGCTCAATATTGTCACGTATATCAAGGTACGGCCATAAACGTTGTTTGCATGCTATCCAATCAAATCAGATAATACTGTACAAAAAATACCATCAAGCCAAACTCGAGTACAACAGGTACTTGAAGAGACAGTGTGGAATATAGTTCTCAGCATTGTAGCGTAACAGCTCCATATGCAAAGTCCAGAGGGGTGGAGGTGAATCGGACAGTACCCTAACTAATGACAGAGGAGAAGAAGCTGTTCCGGAGTCTGCTGGTGCGACTTTCACGCTTCTGTATCTTTTGCTGTACGGGAACAGATAGGAGGTGGAATGACCGGGGGAGGTGGGGGGGGGGGGGGGGGGGGGGGCGGGGGGGGGGGGGGGAGACACACACTCGCAAGTCTTTGATTATGTTGTGCAGGAAAGAATTGCAGATGCTGGTTAATCCTTCTTCCCAGAGATGCTGCCTGTCCCTCTGAATTACTCCAGCATTTTGTATCTATCTTTGATTATGCTGTCTGTTTTCCTGAGGCAGCGTGATTTTGAATGGCGGTGCTGGCTCCAAGGGCCAAATGGTCTACTCCTGGCTGCACCTATTCTCTCTGTTTCCCTGTTTCTAAATGTAGATGGAGTTGATGGTGGGGATTCTGGGCTACACTTACAACTCTCTGCAATTTCCTGCTGTTCCCAAACCAAGCTGCGATACAACCCAACGGTATACTTTCCACGGTGCTTCTGCAGAGGTTTACTAAGCAGTAAACCCTTATTCTAACAGACTATTGGGGAGGGAAGGGGAGGGGGGGGTGAGGAATGGCACCCGTTATTGCCGATTGTCTGTTACAACCGACTAAGGGATTATCATTGCATAAGTAGTGGAAGCAAAGAAACACAGATGCTGATTCAAGGTTTCAAGGTCAGTTTATTGTCACATGTACCAACTGAGGTACAGTGAATTTCAAACACAAAGAGACACAAAGTGCCTGAGTAACCCAGCGGCAGGCAGCATCTCTGGAGAATATGGATAGGCAACGTTTCAGGTCGAGACCCTTCTTCAGACTCTCGGTCTGGAACTGGGCCTAGATTGCAGGTGAATTGATGGCGCCGGCCTGCTGGCGACTGTGGGAGAGGCGAGGATCGGCAGAGTCAATGGCCGCTGTGAGGCGCCGCAGTGAGGAACGGCGGAGGTGGCGGCCTGGAAGTGACCGGGGTGGCATCGGCAGCCTGGCCTGGCGGGGAACATCGGCCGGTCCGTCCACTATAACCTAAATCCGTTATAAAAAGGACGTGAGGAGGGTTTACTCTATATTGTAAAAGAGCAACTGGATGCATTGAAAGGAGATCTCAAACTATGTTATGTTTAGGAAGGAACTGCAGATGCTTGTTTACACCAAAGATAGACACTAAATGTCTTAGCGGGACAGGCAGCATCTCTGGATGGAAGGAATGGATGACACTTCGGGTCGAGACCATACTTCAGATTGAGAGTCAGGGGAGAGGGAGGCACAGAGATAAAGAAGTGTAAGGTGTGAAAACAAGACATCAAAGGGGATGGGGATCAAGGAATAGGTAGATTATTGTTAACTAGAAGATGACAACAAAGATAAAATGTAATCAAGGGGACAGTCAGACTGGTTGGAGAACTAGGAAGGGGGAGGGATGGAGAAAGAGGGAAAGCAAGGGTTATGTGACCTTTGTACCCTTGGTTTCTGGTGCTGACTTACTCCAGTCACTGTCGGTTGTGGCTAATAACCGGGATACAGTCGGGTTTTTCTACTTTCCGTTAATCACAGGTAATCACTGCAACAGGTAACTCAACATGCAGTCTCCAAGTATCATCCAGTGTACTTTCTGCACTGCACAACACAAGTCCCCAACACAATAATAGTCGGGAGGAACTAAAATTAATGTGGGGGACAGACCAACTCACAAAAATAATACAACTAGTCGTCATAGTCCAATAACTATCGCAATATTAACAGTAATAGCTATCTATATAACAATTCAAACAATATTACTGAATTGTCTAGATTAATCAAGTTGAAAAGTATACATTGTACTATTGTCGATAGTGTATATAATTATTACAAACCGTGTGAAAATAAAATGCAATAAACAATAAACTAAAAATGCACCTTCAGCAGAGAAAAAATGATTTAAAAATTTGGCAGCTGGTCACAATGCCCTGGGAATTGCAAGATTTCAAATATAATTATCAATACCGAGTCTCTAGTGATGGAGAGATAAAGGAGATGGGAGTTTCCACTAGTTATAGAATAAAATAATGAACATATTTTTGATATATATGTTTGCAATTGCGCTATAAATAGCACACAATGGGAAGACCTTCCCTGGAGTTTCTGTGCCAGTAATCCCGGCTCCGTGATCGGGAGTGGGATGGACTGGACCAATGGGTTGGGGAGTCTCCAGGGAATGAGGGCTATGCCTGGGTTTTCCGTGCTACTGAGCACAATCCGTTAAACCCAGTGGGTGCCGAGGCAAACCAAGAGCAGCTGTGGCGTTCCACACGGTCAGGAATTCTCCTGGGATACACTCTGCTTTAGTTTGGAGATACTGCGTGGGAACAGGCCCTACTGCCCACACTGACCAGCGATCCCCGCACACTAGCTCCACCCCACTTACACTTGGGACAATTTACTGTTTCTAACAAAGCAAGTGAACTTCCAAACCTGTGCGTCTTTGGATTGTGATAGGAAACCTGAATACCCGGAGAAAACCCATGCAGTCACAGGGAGAACGTGCAAACTCCACACAGACAAGCACCCGCAGTCAGGATCGAACACGGGTCTCTGTCGCTGCAAGGCAGCAACTCCACCGCAGCGACACTGCGTCATGTAATTGGACAATAATGTAGAGATACAATCTATGTATGTTAACCGATGTTACGCTGAACCCCTGTACCCCGTCTCCATCAATGGAGTGGACGTGGAGTAAAAATACCTTGGCATTTACCTGGGCAGTAAACTGGGTTGGACTCTACCACTACACCACCTGATTCTTTGTTGATGTTGTGAAGCTCATTTGTGCCCAGGAGTCAGTGCCCATCCCATTACCACTCGTTGCCCACAAGAAAACAACTGGCAACAACTTGGAAAGGTATAAATGGATCCTGAAAATTGCTGATCTAATTTTATTCCTGTAGCTGCAGAAGCTTCTGTATAAAGGAGGCTTAACAAGGAATTTCCTGAACAATGAACTTCAGTGGTGCAGCCTCACCTCACAGAGACAGAGTCCGGGGTTCAATCTTACCCTCGGGTGCTGTCTTTGCGGAGTTTGCACATTCTCCCTGTGACCACGCGGGTTTCCTCCAGGTGCTCCCGTTTCCTCCCAAATCCCAAGGGGTGTGTAGGTCAATTGGCCCTCTGTAAATTGCCCCTTGTGTGTCGGGAGTGGATGGCAAAGTGGGATAACATAAAACTAGTGTGAATGGGCAATTGATGGTCAGCATGGACTCTGTGGGCTGAAGGGCCTGTTTCCATGCTGGCTCTTTCAATCAATCAATGTGACTATTTCATTCTGGTCTTATTTGACTCCTGTAACTACAGTAACTTATGCATATTCAGAATTGTTAAAATGTTTGTGAAATATTTATGTAGCGGGTTTAAATCATAGCATTATTAATCTGTTAACTTAATAAATAGTTTGTATTTGATCGTTGGTAATTTCTACAGACAGCACTTGACCTAAACAAAGTGAACAGAGTTCTTTCAAAGCTAAAGAAATTGTATATTATACCAAGAGGGTTGCCGGGAGAAAGAGTATTTGTTATGGTTGATGGTGGGTGATTAATAATGGCTGTTATGCCAAAGGTCAGATTGTCCATGGAGTGCAGTGGTGTGAGGCTGGTACAACACAACAGATCAGTCACAACATAGTGAAATATTAAACCACTGTTCCTACTAAAATCGAGCACTTGTGCTGTGTCCACCAGGCATTGAAATGATCGGCAAATTATATCACCGTAAGTGGAATTGCAAATTTACAGCAGTTCCACTACAATTCTTTGCCAATTGTCATCTTTTTATTTTTATAATTTTAATATTCTTTCACCCAATGCACAACTTCCTCAATGTACAATGTAATGACAAGAAACTGCAGGTGCTGGTTTATGCCAAAGAAAAGCACAAAGTGCCGGAGCAACTCAGCGGGTCAGGCAGCATCGCTGGAGAATATGGATAGGTGATGTTTCAGGCTGGGACCCTCCTTCAGACTGACTGCAAGGGAGCGGGCGGAGAAAGCTGGTAAAGACGAGGGGCAGGGCAGAGCGCAAACGCAGGCGAAGGGGGTTCCCTGATAAGCGGATTGTTGGACAAAGACCAGAGATGAAGAGACAGGCAAAAGCCAAACTCCCCAAGTCACTCCAGCATTGTGTGCATCTTTTAGTGTTTCTCGACAATACACAATCTTCCTACAAAGCTTTGGAGAGTGTTGTAGAACAGGTAGATCTGGGAGTGTAGGAAGGAACTGCAAATGCTGCTTTAAACCAAAGACAGACACAAAATGCTGCAGTAACTCAGCGGGACAGCCAGCATCTCTGAAGAGATGGAATGGGTGACGTTTCGGGTCAAGACCCTCCTTCAGACTGGGGATACAGGTGCACGATTCCCTGAAAGTGGTTCCACAGGTGGTGAAGGCGGCATTTGGCACTGTACTGCTAGACTCAACAACAACTTCATCAACAAGTTCGCTGATGACACAACAGTGGTGGGTCTCATCAGTGACAATGATGAGTCGGCGTACAGGATGGAGGTGGAGCTGCTCACAGGATGGTGTAAATCCCACAACCTCATTCTCAACGTGGGAAAAACGAAGGAGATGGTGGTTGACTTCAGGAGGGCGGGAAAACAACGCCATACACCTCTGCACATCGATGGAGCTGATGTGGAAAGGGTCAGCAGTGTGAAGTTCCTAGGACTCCACCTGTCAGATGACCTGACGTCCACGACCAACACCACAGCACTGGTCAAGAGAGCCCAGCAGCGACTACACCCTCTCCGAAGACTACGGAAAGCAGGTCTCCCCACTGCACACCTACAAACTTTTTATAGGGGGACAATCGAGAGCACATTAACCTACGTCATCACCTCCTGGTTCTGGAGGTGCAAGGCGTACGAACGGCACCAACTGGACAGGATTGTGAAGACCGCCAGCAGGATTATTGGTGCTCCACTCCCTTTATTGCTGGACATATACAGGAAGAGATGTATTAGCAGAGCCATCTCCATCATCAAAGACCCCTACCACCCATCGCATCACATATTCTCCATCCTGCCATCTGGGAAGAGGTACAGGAGCATCAGCTGCAAAACCAGCAGGATGCTCCTCAGCTTCTTCCCGCAGGCAATTAGAATGATAAACGGACTTTGCCCCCTGCCAAAGTATCGCGCACCAAACACCAACCTGGACACACTGAACCAGAGCCATTGTCGTGCCACTGCCGATCGGAACTCATGATGTGTACTTTTATTCTTTATTTCTATTTATTTTTTACCACACACTGAATGGACACTGGTTGAGAAACGCTTTTACGTTTTCCTCTGGGTATGTAAATATTCAGAAAAATGATAATAAAGATATACAACACAATACAATAGCCTCCATTGGGAAGGGTGCTGAGTGCAAACGTTGGGACATCATGATATGGTTACCAATTTTCACAGCCCTATTGATACAGAAAAGGTTTTTGCAGGTGGCCCCGAGGTAAAGAGGTTACACCCAGCTTGCAGCTATAGGTAACTAAAATAGGGGCTGTCAGCAACTGCTAGGGAGGGAATCAGCAGCATCGCACATCGAATACAACACCTTCACTTCACCCCAAGGGTCTGATGCAGCACAAGAAAAATCATGGGCTTTCACTACATGCCATACATCATGCCATTCCAGCCCATTCCAGACTACAGGAGTTTGTGCTGAGGGACACACTGAAACTCAGTGCAGCCAATGCCACGGCTGAGTGGGGGAGGACCACAGTCTAGGGTCCTTCCGCTGCTGGACATTGAGGGGCAGAGTCCGATGGGGACGCCCCTCAAACAAGGGAACGGATATCACGCCAGGGGGCCTCAGGAGTGGGAAGGGTGCATTGTTAAAGGCCAGGTACAAACGCTACCGAGTGTGACAAAATTAAATGTATCGACACTGAGAATGTGTGAACAGTCGTTTGCACAGTTTCTGTTTTGTATGTATTTTTATTCTGAATAAAGTTGATTTATGGAAAAGAAATGATCCATATAATACTGCGGATGCTGGAATCTTGCACAAAATGTCAGCGCGGACGCATTGGGCTGAAGGGCCTGTTCTGCACTGTGAGTCTAAAGAAAAATATTTAAAAGTCACTTGGAGACATGGACAGGAAAGATTTAGAAGGATACGGGCCTTAGACAGGGCATCTTGGTTATCAGGGACAAGTTGGGCTGAAGGGCTTGTTTCTGTGCTATATGACTCTGTGAAACTATAAACCTGAAACAGGCCCTTCAGCCCAACTTGTCCATGCCAACCAAGGTGCCCCATCTACGCTAGTCTCATTTGCCCACATTTGGCCCCATATCCCTCTCAACCTTTCATATGCACACACTTGTACAAATGTATTTTAAATGCTGTTTTATAACGGCGGTAACTCTGTTTAACAAACCCTTCCCTCCTGTGCAATAAATATTGAGAATATCTTATATTAAACATGCCTTGTCTTCCGATCTACGGTTTAACCGAGGAGCCTTAGCAGACATGTAAAGTCAGTGAAACCCCACCAGGATTAGGTTTAGATCCGCACATTTAACAGCGTATTTAGTGAATCTTGAAGGAGCCAGAATAATTCTCCACTATCTGAGACTTGAAAGTGTTTGAAGTTAGTTACTTTGCGTTGTGGGTTGAAGACACAGTCAGTAGAATATAAACCACCGGAGTGATCAGTACCTGGTCAACTTGGCAGAGGACAATCATGTGAATTAGACTTTTAGATTTTAGAGATACACTGCCTCAGGAAAGCAGCCAACATAATCGAAGTCTTAATATAGACACAAAAACTCAGAGTAACTCAGCAAGACTGGCCCTAAAATGGCTCGACCCGAAACGTTACCCATTCCTTCTCTCCAGAAATGCTGCCTGTCCCGCTGAGTTACAACAGCTTTTTGTGTCTATCTTCGGTTTAAACCACCATCTGCAGTTCTTTCTACACATAATTAAAGACTTGTTCCACCCCGGTCATTCCTTCTTCTCCCCGCTCACATCCAGCAGAAGGTACATAAACTTAAAAGCGGCTTCTCCCCCTCTGTTATCAGGCTTCTGAACAGTGCCCCCATAAGCTAGGCTACTGTCCGATTCACCTCCACCCCATTGCGGACATTGGTCTTGGCATCTGGAACGGATGTGCTACAATGCTGAGAACTATACCCTGCACTCTGTATCTTCCCCTTTGCTCTATCTATTGCACATGAGTTTGACTTGATTGTATTTATGTGTAGTGTTAACTGATCTGTTTGGATAGCATGCTAAACAAGCTTTTCACTGCGCCTCGCTACACGTGATAATATTAAACCAGCTGGAATTACTCTCCTCAACATCTCCCGCGACGATTCAATGATGCGTTATTGTGGCATGTAGCTTGGTGCAGTGAAATGCTTTTTGCATACAACCTGGTAAAATCATACAGCGGACCTCACCTGGGCAGCGCACAAGCGTCGCCACGTTTCAGGCACCGACACAGTTACAAAAGTTCACGGAACAGTCCCATCTTCCGCCTGCTGTCGCACGTGGCTGCAGGCGGCTTCCCGCCAGGTCCCCCTCTTCATTCCCGGTGGCCCACCTCGCTCACGACGGCCCCCTATGGTCTCGACTGTTCACGGTGGTCCCCCAAAGGTTCTCAACGGCCCGCCTCGCTTCATCCTAATACCTCTTCCGTGGTGGATGGTGGCACATTTTGTTTGTTAGCAAAGCTGTGGAAGTGCCTAATGCATTTTTTGTAACATTGACAGTGCTATATAAATGCAAATTATTATAGAATTATCCTTTGCAGTGTGATTTTCCTTAAGCTGGACTTTACAGTTCAGCTCTCTATTACTCCAGAAAGTAAATTGATTTGAACTTGCAAGTACGTTTGAGAGCAAATTGTGTTGGGCACAATTTATTTGCTACTGGTAGTTCGTGGGAATCTATAGAAAAGTGAGTTTATCGACTCTTCTTATGAGAAAGGGCTTCAACCACACACCTCAATATTGCACAGCGAGAATTAAAACAAAATTAAATTCTATACCCTCCAGTCATTATTTAATGGAAATCAGAAATAGGCGAGCCATGAGAGAAGGCAGATGCTGGGATTTGGAACAGGACAGAAACTGCTGGAGGAACTCAGCGAGTTGGGCAACATCTTCAGTTTTTGGACTGTTATGAATACCTGGGATTGCGGTTATTCATTTATTGTATTAATGATTATTATGTATTTATTAGTGTGTTATCTGCATAATAGTCCTGTAAATGCAGATAACACACAATCATCAACTTACTTGAGCCACAGTAAGTAAGAATTTCATTGTTCTGTCGCCTGCACATATGATAACTAAACTCTCTTGTGCTCCGTCCGGTTTCCTCCCCACATCCCAAAGACGTGCAGGTTTGCAGGTTAATTGGCCCTCTGTAAATTGCCCCCAGCATGTAGGGAGTTGATGAGAAAGTGGGATAATATAGAGCTAGTGTGAACGGGTGATCGATGGCCGATATGGCATCGGTGGGCTTAAGGGCCTATTTCCGTGCTGTATCACTAAACTGGACTCTTGATTCCCTTGACTTAATATATCGAGCAGTAATTACAGAGACCAAAACAGGGCTGTGCTGTGATGGAAATAAATGCTCTGATATTTACTGACGGGAGGGAAGACGGGAGGCGTCTTTGATTGTACTTTAGTCTCATTAAAATGGCATTCATTTAATTCTGCTGACTTTCTTGCCATGGTTGAGAACTGTTAACATAGACTGCATTTGTTGGGAGTTTAGTAGCGTGCGTGTACCTCTGGCATCCAGACATAAGACCTGCCATCGGCAGCCAGCACAAAGAAAGGTTGCCAGAGGCCCAGTCAATGCAGTTCAGCTGCTGATGCACTGAATATGCTTTAATGCAGTTTCCACTACAAGTGCATCCAAAATCCAGAACAACTCCATCACCATTTATAATCACCAAATCCATTCTCCAGTTTAGGTATTGGAGTCAAAACTTTTCAAGGTTCAGGAGAATTGTCGCACATGTCGGCAGTGGAACAATTACATTTTATTAGGTGCTTTTTACAATCAATAGAGGAATTTATAAGTTCATAATACATGGGAGCAGAATTAGGCCATTCGGCCCATC